>JBAFTC010000006.1:3922282-3939713 GCA_037177435.1 Melanotaenia nigrans | reverse complement strand
ATTAAATTAAATTAAATTAAATTAAATTAAATTAAATTAAATTAAATTAAATTAAATTAAATTAATGAATGAATGAACGAATAGATTAATTAAAGAAACTAAATAAGATCAAATAAAAAACTAAAAAGCGGAATGAAACATATATTATTTCATATCATATAAAAAAAACTACAGATAATATAGACTTAACTTTAGATTTAAATCCTAATTTAAAAATAATCCTTCTCACCGCCTGGCTGAAGACGGCGTGGCGTCTCTGGACCATCTGTGCGGACCCCTGAGCGACAGTTGCAGTCACCGCCCCCTGCAGGACGACAAAGGTCATAGCAGCTCGAGCCTTCGTCACCGCCTCACGAACACAATCCCTGAGAGTGACGACGAGAGGCAGCAGCTGTTCCTGCCAGGAGGCTGAGGAGGAGGAAGGAGAGACTGGAGAGAAAGAAGAAAGAAGGAGGAAAAGCTCTGTTCATTTGATGGAATTCAGCAAGGAAGCAAATAAATGTTATTCAAAACAAGATTTCACTGATTTTGAGACTTTGAACAGAAGCGTTGCACTCAGTGATGACAGATGTGTAAACAGCAAACTTTCAAACCCCATGAAGCTGGTCTGACAGCACATATGCATCTGAAACATGAAATAACATCCCACCGGTGTTCAGAGGTGTTGCTTCTCCTCTGGATTCCTCTGGTGACGAGCTCTTTGACAGACGGCGCTCTCGGCCCTGCAGCCGGTCGACCATGGCGATGATACAGTTGAGGCTTTTGGCAACATTTATCCACACCGTGTCCTACACACACATCACACACATACAACATATAACACATGAACACACTCAAAGTGAGCTGAGCTGACACACACTCCAACTTGCCCACTCATCCTCGTCGTACTCCGTGTGGCGCCGGCCGTGATCCTGCAGCCTGAGTGACGGAAGTCTGTCCTGCCCGTCCAGAAAGGTCTCACATAGCAACCCGTTGCTGTGGACATGGCTGCTGTTGCAGCTCGAAGCGACCTGGTCGTGGATCGCCAGCAGGGCATTTTTAACCAGCTCGTCTTTCAGAGCGTGAACAAAGAGCTCCGTCTAAGTGGCAGAAAGGATGCGTCACGTTATTGTGTTAATAATAAAACCAGAGTTTTCTCTCCCTCCTCACCTGTAGCTTCAGGTTATCTAGGACCTCCTGCAGCCGGGCGGCGTTCGGCTCCACGGAGACGGAGAGAAGCTCCTCAGCGAGCCCGAAGATCAGAGGCTGTAGCTGGGCCACGCTGGCCAGCAGCTCCCTGGCTCTGCAGCTCTCATCCCGAGTATAAGACACAGAGCTGGAGACAGAGATCAGTCAAAGCTCTTTATTAACTTAGGGCCCAACTTTTCCAATATAAAGCGGCCCAGGGCCCATTCAGATAATAACACTGTGTTGGTTTAATTTGTATTCAGTAATTTAACAGAATCCACTTACAGTTTAACAGATAAAACCTTGTCAAATCATGGCAAAATACAATGTTATCATCACAAATATATTTATTCATCATGTGCATACTAGGCTAACAAAAAAGAACTCATTTACAAGGTCAAGTCAGGATTATTAACACAAAACTAAAGGGAAAAAAGGAAAACTGACTGATAAAATGATGCAGTAATAAAATAAATAAACTTAAAATAAAAGATTCAAATGAACAAAAAAAATAGAAAGATTAGTTATTTAATTATTATTATTTAGTTATTCGTGCTCTCATCAAGAACAAGCGGCACCCTCCGCCGGTAAAATGTGAAGCCTATGCGGAAGTGCAAAAAATTGCAGTTCACCCCTCATCTGCTAGGGGCTGGCTCCAAAACAGAGCAAATCCCCATAGACTGCCATGTTAAAAGGACCAACTTCACAGCAGAAATAAACATATTTGAAGCCTGGAACAAAATAACATTTTAGGATTAATAGGTCAAGTTTACCTTCATGACAACTGTTAGGGGGGTGAATTTTTCATCCGTTTGGATGTTATTTATTCTTAAAATTCAGCATAATTAGGGGCGTGTCCTTTTAATTGACATATATCCAATATCTATATCAATAAGGAAGAATGCAGCAAAACAGTGGTTTTTGGCCAGCTAACAGCGCGCCTTAGCTTTAGCCCGCCTAACTCGATTAGCTGGTTAGCTACCGTTAGCTTGGTTAGCTCTTAGCTACAGGCAACTCGGAGTGTAATGGGTGTCAATCATCCACCCCGACCTTGACAGTCCCCCGCTCAGCTCCACCTCTTTGCCCATTTTTGGATTTTGCGGGAATGACAACATGCATAATGCTACCAAGATGGCAACGGTGGGAACTGCCCAATAAGCTTTAATTCAGCTCTTCGGAAACCTACGTCATGGAGGCACCATCCATCTTTTATATACAGTCTTTGATCAAGAAGTTAAAATTGGTTTGGGACCACTCATCTTTATGTTTTCGGTTTTTTCCATAATATTGCTAAAAGCTAGCGGCTAGCTGGGTGTCTTCTGCTTATTGGTGCTTTTTAAAATACTGACTGACACATTACTGCCACCAAGTGGTGGGAAGCTGTATGCAATTAAGTTTCTTTTGAATAATAGTAATCTCTGTGGTCCTTCGTTCTGATGGTTAGGAATCTCCGAGTAAAAGGACATGAAAAACTTCAGAGAGCTACCAGTAAACTTAAACACATGAAGAAGTTGTGAAATGTCTGCTTAGATATATTTACTTCACAACAACAGATGGAGAGAAAAAATGACCATAACTCTAAAACTTTTGTGTAAAAGCTTCATGCTGTTCCACAAGCAGACTGATGACCCCGATGGGGCCAAACAATTCCATTAACTCAAATTATTTGTGTCCTAATCTACAATGCAGCGCCTCTAATCCTGACAGATCAGATCCTGACACACATTAACCGACATCAGCCAACACTTTACAGAGATAGAAGCAGGATGAATGGAGAGAGGATTAAAAAAAGCAAAGAGGAGCGGAAATAGTGTGAAATATCTGGATAGTGGAGGTGAGGAGGTCACCTGTTCCTGCGGTGCAAGTGTTTGCTGAGAAGTCTCTTCAGTCCTCCATGTTTGAAGGCGTGGTGATGATCAGCCGGAGCGCCGAATGTGATGACCTCATACCACACACCTGGAGAAGCACACGGAAGAGGGGATTAGAGACTGCAGGTGAAAAGATGGAGGAGGAGGAGCTTCTGGGTGTTACCTGTGCTGTTCGGACTGGTGACCTCCATCCTCTGTGAGTGCAGGTTGGTGGGAACAAACTGAAGGTGTCTGTCGGACTTGGTGCTGCTCGACTTAAAGCAGGACGAGGCTGTTGGGAGAACATTTAAAAAACACCTGAGAACCTGTAACACGGTGTGGAAAATTTGTACAACTAGTGTTCTTTTGAACAGGTTTTAACTAGTTTTATCATGTTTCTAACTAGTTTAAGTGCTGCAGTTTTCCAGCATTAAGGACCCAATTAATTGTACATTTAATCTTTTACTGACATCTCTGTTTTACTCTCCTTTTAGATGAAGGTTAAAGGACATTAAAGAGGACTGACAGCAGCCTGGATTTCTGGCTGATGGATGGACGTCGACACCATGATGAGGAGCATCATGTTATCAGGAGCCAAGTATTAAGCCCGTATTAAAGTATTAAACCGAATGTAAACTTTACATCACAGCTTGAATTTTACTTTTCGTTTTATTTAAAGTTAAAAAAAGCAGAGCTGGTTGGTATGTATAAATATATTCCTGGAAATTTTAAAATTAAGATGGAAAACTGAAAATAGTAAGATGACAATAAATACACGCAAGCAGCCGTGTTTGCTTGTAGTGGAAATAACCGTTTCTTCTTCTGCTGCCGTTTCTAGAAAGTGGAATAAAAATGTTTCATGTAAACACTTTCACAAATGATGTGACACAGATCTTGTCTTTGTTATCATGGCAACAGGAAACCAGCACAACCACTTTGCTGACCTCTAGACAGAATTATCTTTAAATTGGTTGTTGCTTTCTTGTTTTTTATTTATAATGCACTAAAAAAAAAAAAAACAAAGTTTGCCAACGTGCAACTTGCTGCTTCACTCTAACGTTGAAGAAAAAAATAACTGCATGCAGATCATTTGTCGAGGTCAGGAAGGCTGAACGAGGAGGAGCTCAAAGTTAGCCGTCACTGCAGATCATCTCGTTTTGTTTTTAGTTTCTCTGTCGATTGAAGTTATTTTAAACTTTGGTCGTACATTGTTGGTAATTTGAAAGCATTCTGTGCCTGACCTGAGAGCTTGTCGAGCTGGGCCAGTGTTTCCTCATAACAGCCAATAAGAAGGTTACAATGGTTGATGACATCATGGCGGAGCCCATCCCAGTGGGGCAAAAGATCCCCCAGCTCCTTTAGTTCGAGAACTCTGAGACAAAAAAAAAAAGACAAAAAGAGACAGTCAAAACAATTTTGACCGGCCAGCACAAGAACTCTACGAGACCTGTAAAACAGATCCTTAAGGTTTTGGAAAGTTTTGACATTTCTGAACATCTCTGTATTGTGGTACAGGGTCCAAGTACTGGCAAGCTAACCTAGCGAATGCAACCTCAGCTGCCTCGATCTCACACTATAACTCTCACTTACATTAAGTCAGAGTAAGTGGTGTAGATGGAGTGTGTCAATAACCTGTTGCTCAACCAGAACAAACCCACATACTGTACATGTGAGACGACATATTCTAAATAAAATACCTGTTTGTTTGCTCCCGAATGAGCATGTCCAGTAGCTGTTTGGGTAAGGAGAAAGAGAGCGGTGTCTCTGACATCTGTTCCCTCACCAGCAGCCACCTTCGGTCCTCAGTCTGAAACCTGTACACCTTACATATGTGAGCACACAGTGCTGCACACACACACACACACACACACACACACACACACACACAGATATAAATGTTGAATAGGGAAAAGTCAAGCAGGTGCACAAACGAACACACTGTAACTGTGTCTCACCAGCTCTCATCATGGGACTGTTTTCCTTGTCCTGAACAGAGCTGTGAAGAGTGTCGCACAGTGCAGGACACTGCAAGAAGGAGAGAGAAGCCAAACAGTGTAAAAATACCCCTCCTCCGTCTTCTTACCTTCACCCTAGTCTGAGGTTTCCTGGTGTCATATCAACCATCCAAAACAACATCATCAGGTCTTAATAAAGCCTTACCCCTGACTCATATAACTACTTACACCCACAAAAAGTCCCAGTACAATGCCAACCGCATCGCACAAGTGTTATTAGAATCTCTTCATATACCTGGTGTTGGGGTGCTTTATCTCCGCCATCTTCTTCCATCTGTAGACGCGACACCTTCACCTCCCCGATGTCGTTCACTCCATCCATCGCCCTGATAACAACAACATAGAAGAAAGAGATGAAAAAAAATGGAAGAGAGATGCCAATGAAATGCATGACAGCTAATTTATTCTTATTAAGTCCCTTTAAATAATCTACAATGAAACTCCTTCACTTCCTCTCCGTCCACACACTCCTTATTTCAAACAGAGAAAAAGCTCTGTAAAACTCTAGAAACAAGACAGCTGACTACAAAAACTAACTGGAAACGAATCACCAAGTCACCAAGGTAGAAAACACTAACTATAAACAACCAGTAAGAAAAAGATCAAGTTAAGCTATCATCAATATGAATATAACAACAAACAAGAACAAAAAATGAAAGCTATTAACTACAGAGTCACAACAATTAGCAAGGATAACCCACCTTAACTGCGCAAGCTAGCAAAACAACAACAACTAAATATTACAAAGCTAACTGGGAACAAGCTGAGGAAATTATTAAAGATGTTTATATAAGCAACAGATAAGGACTAAGAGAGTTACATTACATATTTTTCTGGACAGTTGACTTGGTTACCAACAGAAACAAAAACCAAAACAACTAGCCTTTGCGTTGAAACCCCAACGTTGCAGCACTATCTCTCTGTGGCTTTGCAAACCTGTGCCAGAGGTATGTATGAGTAGTCAGACGCCTGAATGCAACATGTCAGGACAGACACGCCGACTGCTTACATCTGTCTCACTCCGTCTCTGTCTCCATACTCCCAGTCCTGTCTTTCTCCTGCTTCTTTAAATCTCCCTTTACAATTCTCCGTGTGATTCTGAGTTATGACGCCTAAACAGGAGTTTTTTCTACACTGTGTTAAGGTAAGGCTACACGCTGCCCTCCCACTTCCTCTTCTGGTCACAGGCATCCAAGCAACAACCAATCAGGGTACATGTCCGGGACCCTTTGAGGTGGTTTATGACACACAATTCACTGACTTCAAAGAGCCTCTTTGACACGATAAGGGGAAAGGAATACAGAGAAAATGAATGGTGGGCACAAGGTTGGTAGTTCAATATTAGGACGAGATGAGTTCAGGTTGTTTATGAAGGTTTTTGATTTCAAAATGTTTTTGGAAATGATTTCTCTGTAAACAATATGATACTAAAACAAGAGAGGTGACAAATATTTCCAGTAAAATTATCTAGAACGATTGAAAAGGAGAGTTTAAGTGTGTTTACCTGAGGCCGAGGGATATGTGAGGTTCCTTGGACCTGAGTAGATCTCTGATGGAGAAAGAAGCGAAACCCATAAAGCTCCTCTATAGGAAAGAAAAAGGAAACAGTTTATCTTGCATTAAACTTTGTTTTAAAGCTCATACGAATCAAATCAAACTATGAGCTACTGAAGTTACTACATTTGAATTTGCATTAAAACTTATTTTAATATAACCATGTAGATAAACATGGCGTTATTATTGGCTTTCAAACTAAAATCATCATTGACATGAAGAGAAGCTCCAGTTTGGTCTGGTGGAGGCTCATGCCAGGATCGATACCAGGAGAGGCTCAGCCAAGCTTGTTAAGGTAGCATGACGTCTACAGTGTTTTACAGAAGACACTGGATAATAATATATCTGTATTAACAACTCAAAATTAGCTAGAAATCATCAGGATTTGAGATACTGGTGAACATTTTTTATTCCAACAATGTTATTTTACAACTGATCAGTCATTTATTTTCATATCGCACCCTGTTTTCTGACCCGTGGGTCAAGATTTGAGGCCCTGCCAAGATCAAGAGTCCACCCTCCGCCCTTGGTTTCTTTAGGACAGTGGTTCCCAACATGGGGTCTGGGAACCCCAAAGAGGGTCCCAGAGGCTTAGAACATTCAGAGGCACTGTGATTAATGTGAGCACATTGTCCTTATTTTAAGAAAAAAAGAAGGATGGCTATATGTTAATTTAACTTTGGCTTTATTGAAGGACAGGACTCAGCCAGAATACATTATTTATTGTAAGAATCTCACTTTTAAAAGCACAAAACTGAGCACTGAGGGGGCGGCTTTTTAGTATTTGCATAAAGGCGGTCCTCAAGGAAAATAGGTTGGGATCCACTAGTTTAGGAGTTTTGTTCTATGTTCATGTTCATGGCAAGGCATTGACGCTAAATCATGGCAAAAATGCTTAAATCTGTAGCAGAAATTAACAAGACTTAGTCAAGGAGTAATACTAGAAAATCAATCCAGAAAGGGAGCATTTCCAACCCTGTCAATTCTTGAACATAAGGAAAAGATAGAGAAATACTAAATGCAATGACATCTATGTTGTCCTGAGACTTTGCTTTGGATGTCATGGTTTTAGATGGTGCACAGAGCAAAATACTACTACTACTAATAATAATAGTAATATGTTTTATTTATAGAGTCCTTTTCAGGACACTCCAAGATGCTCTATAGCAGGAAAATAAGAACAAAGATGCAATACATAAAAAAACATCAATCAGCAAAATTAGAAACAACAAACAGAAAATAAGACAAAAATAAGCAAGATAACAAAGTCACAACTTAAGTGTAAGACGTGAACAATAATTCCTGCTTCACAGAAGACAAAATGTTTGAATTCAAGGAACATAACGTCACAAACTGCTTTTCTCTCCAACAGGACGATCTTCAGAGGGCCATCATGGTGGCTTTAGTACAAAATTTAGCTGCCACAGGATGTTTTAAAAAGGCCTCCAGCAGCATTTATCACCCAACCTTCAAGGCCTGCAAACTTTTTACACTCATGGTGATCAAGCGCACACAACACAAATACAGACAACGGGCCTAATCACTTGTAAAGTGGATGGTCTGTCTAAAAATCTGACTTTAGGATTAAGTCTGATTTGACTACAGCGTGGATACACCGTTATAGAGTATGTCACAGAGGGATAAAAAGTGAAGAAAGTGGCAGCAGTAATGTTGGTAAACAACTCTGGGAAGTCTGGGATTTGGAGCAACAGTAGGTGAATCATTTTGTCATTTTGGACTTCAGCAACTTTTCCCACAAAGTATTTCCTGCATCACCCCCTTCCTACCACTTAACAACGTCAAAGTGAGGTCCATGTGTAAATGATTCAATCTATACTCTGATATAACTGTGACTTAAAGTCCAAGCCCTTTGATGTCATGAGGGTTCAGGTTTTACTCCCCATAAACTGATGGACCTCACAAATATAGAAAGCACTCACAAACTTATCTCCAACCGACCACGGCCAAGCACCAAAAACCTCCACAGCAGTAGCATTGAAATCACTCTGTTGCTATGACGATAATCAAAAGCTCAGAGGATTACCTTGACAAGCGAAAAGCCTTGAAATCACCAAAAACACACACACACCCAAACACACACTTCTACAAATAATGCAACACAATGAGGAGAAAGTACCCAGCATGAATTTAACATTCACAGCTTCTCTAAAGTTGGTTTTCCCCAAACTTTTGTAACTTTGTGGTGATCTCTAATGCAAGGCTTCTTGCTTAAAGTGGGGGAAAAACAACTTTTGCTTCTCTATAAAGAGCAAGCCTACACAATTTGTTTTAAAAAAAGCAAATGTTTTTTTTTTTTACTTTAAGCCAAACACCCTACATTAGATGTGCAGTGTGTAAGAATTACTGACATCTAGTGGTGAAGATGGGCATAGCAATGACTTTAAATGTCAAGCACAGGTGCAACAATAACTGCACTACAGGTAACTACCACAACGTTGTGTGCATGCATACTGTCTTCTTCTATGGTCTTTTTAAGGCGTTACTTTTCCCAAACGGTGCTCTAGTTTCTACCAAACAAAGCCAGTAGTGCAATTTTAAAGCTGAAAGGTTCTCACCTCACACACCGTTATTTGTCTATTCAGAGACACTGTAGTAAAAATGGAGGCACAAATTTGGCAGCTGCTATGTATGTGGACCCACGACAAGTAGATATAAATGTCTCATTCTAACTGAATAGAAACATAACAGATATTAAAGTGATTATACACCAATAGAAACACAGCTTTAATGATATATTAAAATCTGTCACTAGCTGCGTTTCGCTTAGTTTTTCGCAAAGTAAAAGAAATATTTCTAAAATTACGACACAGTAAAATTGCGATTTGCAGGTGTTCCCACTGAACCGTGTTTAGCACATCAGCTGAATCTCGCAGGACTCCACTTTGAGGAGGAAGGAGGTTTCTAATTCTTTGTAAAACTCTACATTTATATTTTTTTTCTTTAATTTCCAAAAAGATTTTCGTCTCCTGCATCTACTCATACCTCGCCATCTTTACTTGAAATGAACTGGTCACCTGACCCCCTTCGTCACGTCCAGGGATGTGTAAACGCGAAAAAAGTGTTTCCATTACACTTTTGCGATATAGGTTACTTCTAAATCGACACACCTGAAAAACCACCTCATGAGAGTGTAAAAACCTTTTAGAAAATATTTGAAAGGTTTTTTTTCAATGTAGGTGTTTACATTACCACTTTTTTATTGCGATGTTTAGATTTTGTGCAGATCTTGGGGTAATGGAAACGTAGCTATTGATCTCTGATTTAGTTACATGTTGCGCCTTGAAGGTGAAAAAAATTAAAGTGTATTTAAGCAATTTATTTTACAAATTATATTCGATAAAACAGTAACTGTATATATCGAACATGAAATTACGTTCTCTTATAGAATAGAATAGAATAGAATAGAATAGAATAGAATAGAATAGAATAGAATAGAATAGAATAGAATAGAATAGAATATTGCTAATTGTCTTGGAAATATACGATGAAACGATGCTATAAATTGGGATTAGCACCTCTTCCACATGCCAGAGAAATATCCGTTGGAATAGCTTAACTCACTTTCGTGAAAACTTCAAAAGCTGAGCCAGTTAAAGTAAAGCTCCCCATCAGATTTTATATTTTAGGTCCGGAAGACAGACCTGGTCCGGATTTAGGAAGACAGATTCTGGGACTGGATTCGTAAAAATTTCAGCTGCACCTCATGCAGAGATTCATGGAAACAAAGTTGAACAAATAAAGTTTCATTTACTTCAGTTTTCTTTTCACTTCTAAAACTGTTTTCTAACACGTTTAAAGCCTTGTTTAAAACCCAGATACTTGTAGATTTCTCTCTATTCTACCACAGAAGCATCATATGGAGCTCATCTCTATCAGATAATCAGATTATTACAACATAAACCAAATATTAGTATTCTGTTAACTAACATTAATCAGTTAACTCAGTCCAACAGTCTCAGAAACATCTGAAAACCTCTTGCAGTTGTTTTATAGACAGTCAGATAGAAACAGGTTATTAGGACATTCACACCACACTAACCACATTTTCTCGCCTCAGCTCAAAGTTGGGTCAACAAACATGCAAACACTCAGTGAGTCAACGTTTCTTAAGAAGCAAAACAAGAGGCTTTAAGATTACCTGCTAATCCTCACCAAACCTAAATACACACAGTCTGCAGAAAAACCACCGCTAACAGCTGAGCGATCAAACAATCTCAATTATTAGGTTAAGATTGAGTAATTTAGAAAATCAGCTTATAAATGAGAAACAATGTTGAGCTCCAGATCAGGAGGAAATGCTGATCTAAGCAGGAAGTATAAAAAGGACAAAGTACAAGTGAGGCAGGCAAACTGTGAGGAGAACAAGAGGCAAGTCTTGAAGTGAAAGAGGGTCACCCCTGCTGAGATACACGAATTTATCAAAAGATATAGCAGCATAAAGGCCGACCAGAACAAGAAAGCAGAATTTATTACTAACAGAATTTTGTAGAAATAACACAGATCAGCACTGAGCAAGCCTTTTCTCATCTGCATCAGGAGAAAAAATATTAGCACTGAAACAAACACACAACAGAAACTATTTACATATTTACAGTCTTCCCTCATTTACAGTAATTTCTACTATTTACCTGCTATCCTAACAAAACCAACTCGGCTGCTTTGTTGTGCCACCGCGCATCAGAAACGTCGTCTTGGCTTTATTCCAGCCGTAGAGGAGCTTTATTTTTCTTCTTTTCAGACACACACAGAACTTTCTGCTCACTGGTTGATCTTTGGCTGCTCCTGATTGGACGTTACCGTCAATCTAACATCTCTGATCGGTGGAGAGTTTGACAGGAAGTGTCTTCATCATCACGTCCAGGTCTAAATAAAGGTCTCGTAGCAACATAGTAGTGATAGTGATCTTTTTATGATTAAATTGTGATAAACAATGTTTGACTCTATGGCTTTACCACAGAGTCTGTGATTAAACACAACATTTTATGGCATGATTATAACATAACGTATAGCATATAAATGTTTAAAAACCATCCATAGATCACCTAAAGGACAAGAAAAGCTATCCATCACAATTTACGCCACAGTTACGCTACTGATCCTCAGAAACTGTTGACAATATAAGCGATAGCACTCCGGAGAGCTAGTGGCGTTTTCAGGGTTAATGTTGGCTGCATCTCACATAGAGGAAGTTCTACATACGAGTATCTTCTACAACTAAACCATGTTTAGTATAAAAACTAACCGCAACTTATTCCATGTTTTTCCGAAGACGTCGTCAGTCTGGAATTAAAAAAATCCAGCTGAATGAATCACCTGCTGATGATCATCATTTTGGATGATTTAGCTTCATTTATGAGATTTAAAAGACAGCTTTTACAGCCGTTATGGACGTCCAGGTCAGCTTCCGCATCCAAAACCAAGCGAAACCTATCTGAACCTGGCGACATAACTGATCTCCTTTTCAGAAAAACCAGCTCATTGTCATAACGTGGTTCATCAAGGCTGAATGCTTTTTACTCCTCACTGGTCATATTTCAGCTGTGTGTTTTTTCTGGAACAATACTGGCATTTGTTTGCATTCATGTGTAATTCCCTACCTGTCCAGCAGAGGAGCTGTTGTCTCCTGTTGGACGGAAACACTCGGTGCACGCCATCATCGTCCTCTGCATCACCAGCTCTGCTCTGAATCTGTACTTAGACTTTTCTGTTTCAGGCTTCAGCGATGAACAGAAACTCGGATAAAAGCCTCTTTTTTTATTGTACGTTACAACATGAGAAGAAAATGGTCGCTTGTCAATTTTAACATAGGGTGTCTATTTTAAATCTATGATAAAACATTAGCTGCTTTTTATATTTGGCTTGCCATTTTAATTTTAGAGATAAATATATATATATAATCCTTCAAAAGCCATCTAAGATACCGAAGGGATTACGAGGTTTACAAATCTAAATTTAAAATAAAATGGTTTGAAACTAACTTAATGCAAAAAACAGCTTCAAAAAGCACAATTTTATTTTAAGATAAAATTATTTTATAAAAACAAAGAGAAGAGTCTGTCTGCTTCTAAGTCTGATAGTAAAATAAATAAAAATAAGCTGAATTGTAGCTTCTCCAAGACTAACTGGTAAGTTTCGTACCTGCACCTGAATGCACCATTGATATCAAAGCCTACTGGATATTTAACGATAACAGCAAACAGTCATATAAATGACGAAAAACGGCCGAGGCTAAAGGATAATTCCTCTTACACATCATGCATTTACAAGAAGAAACATTCAGCAAAGATTTGGAAAAACAAATAAATGAACAAAATAAAATGCAGAAGAGCCGTCCATTAATCCAGGAAGGAAACAAGTCCGGACAAAATGATCCGATCGAGCATGAAACACACTCAGGGTCCCGTTTTGGTCTCCGTCTGCCAAAAAGACTAACACACTCCGGCTGGGCAAGTCTCTGCTCCCTCCATCTCTCCTCTTTCATCATCCCAGAGGGATTAAAAACACAACGCCCATGTGCATCATGGGAAATATGGAGATTAGTGAAGCAGCTGCACAGTGGAGTTTGGCAGAAAGCTAGGAGAGCAAAAAGCTGGACACAGAAATATCCGTTTATCTAAAACCTGCCGTTTCCCTCCAGTGACTGTTTCATCCATGTCTGAGTGCGTCTGCGTGTCAGAGATTAAACCAACTCTGGGAGAAATCAAGAGTGTTGCAACGCCGCCACCGATGGTCTGACACATGGGCACATCCTCAACACTAATCCTCTTAAACACACATTTTTCAGACATATAACACACTCACACACATGCAGTAAAACACACACTTACCGTGGTGTGTGTCATTGACTCCTCTGGCCGGTAAACTGTGACTTCGATCCTGTTGGGATGGTTCGTAGGACTGTCTCCACGGAAACACACCGAGGTTAGAAACTCACCATCTTCTGATGTCTAAAACACACACACACCTCCTGTCAAATAAGAGGAAAACGCTGACCCTAAATAAATAAACAAACATCCGGCTGTGCAGGAAAGTGAAGCTGGTCCTCACAACAGCAGCAAAACAAACCGGACAACCACATTATCAGCTTATGTTGAAAAGTCAAAGTACGTGTGTGTGTGTGTACCTTTACTATCTGAGTGCTACAGTACTTCCTGCCTGTGTGGGCGTTAGTCACACAAACTTGAACCTGTACTGTGGTTGCCATGGCAACCAGGCCTCGACACTCTGATAGAAAGCATGATAAAGTGACAATAAACATGCTGTTTAATTTTAGCCACCATGACAGATGAAAGCAGCAAGTTTGTGGTGTGTGTGTGTGTAAAACAACATACCGACAGCTAGGTGCAGAGGAGAAGCTTCAACAGCTGACTGGGCTCCACCTTGTGGCAACAGAACAACATTACATCAACAGTGGACTGTATTTCCAGATGTTTATACATCTACAGATGCTGGTTTCCAACATCTTCATCATAAGCTGCTATTTAAGGGTCAATGTGACGCTTAGAGGTCACTTGTTACTATATTTGCTAAAACCTCTGCAAAATTAAGGGAAAAAAATCCATCAAAATGTGTGACGTGATCAGCATCACAGAGTTTTAGAAAACATTTATCACATGGTTAAAATAATCTGAGCAAAGAGCTGAACATTAAAAAATACATAATAAAGCAAATACAATGTAAACATATGTTTATAAAACGTCTAAATATCCTAAAAAAACACACAAAAGCAAAAACACAAGTTAAAACAATACAAATCAACATCTCGTGCTGGGTTGAAAGCCTTGTGGAAGACGCGGGTCTTGATAACAGATCTAAAGATATAATTATATTACAAAGCTGATGAATAACATGTGTCCAGGACCAAATTCTGCCACACAGCTCCAGATTTCGTTCTCTTTTTTTTTGCATGGGGACTGTTTACTTGAGGCTTTATTTCTAATCGGTCTGATTTTGCTGGGAAGATTGGTGATGTGTACACTTATTTCCTTAAAAACTGCCACCACAGCCTCTGTAGGATCTCAGACCATGAGTTCTCCTTGATCAGAACCCTGCAGAATTCAGGGTGGGAAGTCTTCTGATCAAAGCTGATGCACTGCCTACCATGACCTCCTCAGCTGCCTGCTCGGAGGCCTTTCAGCAGCACATCGACTGATTGCTTTGAACTGCATCACAAACGTCACATTCTCCAGCTAAAATGACGACTACCATACCATGTTAGCGCTTCACTGGACTTAAGTAATATTGACTAAATTGTTAAAACACTCACTTGTACTCCCTTCATTTTCCAGGCTGCTGTCCTGTGTTGTGTTCGTGTGCTCTTGTGAGTGACTGTCAATGAGCATGTGCAGGTGTGTGATGCGTCTCCTTAGCGTCTCCGTGTTGGCGTCTCTCAGAGCGACGAGCCAAGATGCAGATTCTGCAGAGCTGCTGGACTGCAGGAAGACCGCAGAGTCGCCGCTCTCAAAGCCTAAAAACACACACATAACACCACCTATGTACACTTACTTAAATTTCATGCAAAAACATGCAAATGAGTTTTTGTGCGTTATGTAACGTACTGACAGCCAGCCGTCTGCCATCTCCTGAAAGCTTCATGATGTTACATTTCTCCAACAGCAACACCTCCTCCAGTTCTCCTCCCTGTGTTAACATTTCATTTATTTCAAAGTGTAAAAAGACAAATAAAACTTCTTCTGCTTCATCTCCATCTTCTTTCTGTCGCTTACCTGTTTCTTTAAGATGAACAGCAGGTTTCCTCTCAGGCGACAAAATCTCTCAGCGAGAGCTAAAACACAAAGTTTAATTAACACCAACAACACTCAGAGTTATGTAGTGTTGCTTCAAGGAAAGGAAGCAGGGAGAAAATGCAGAGGTAGGCAAAATTAGACAAGAACAGACTAAAAATCAGTGGCAACAGGTCTGATGGAGAGATAAATCCTCCCCAGAGCCCAAACGTTACTGAGGCCGAGTGGGATCATCTGGACAGAGAACAGCACAAAAGGCAGAAACATCCAAAGAAGAGATTTGGAAAATCCTTCAAGAAACCTGGAGAACTGCTCCTCAAGACTTCAGAAATGAAAAGAAAGCTTGTCTAATTGAGGAATAAGGTGCTAACAGCGAATTACATATGCGCTGCATTTCCATAAATGTTTGCACAGTGAATTATTGCTGCTATTTCTTCCTTTCCTGAATACATATAAAGAAACAAGGGGTGGCTCATTATCACAGTTATAAACATGGCTTTTTAGATTGTGAGTCATAAAGTTGTTCTGGTTTTTGACCACACGGATATTCCAGGAAGTCGGAGTTAGTCAGAAGATGGAAACAGAGAAGAAAACCAAAAAGAAAAAGAAAAAAACACACACGAGAACAGGAAAGATCAGGAAAGAAGAAAACATGAAAGATACAGTAAAGATAAGGAAAAAAAAGATGTGAAAAGAAAGCAAAAAATAAATAAGATAAAAGGAAAACAACACTCTCTTATCTCATTTTCCGATTAGTACATCTTCACTTCCTCCATCTGCCTCCTCTTCTCGTGTCCTAGCCTCCCACCAGCAGAGGAAGTAAGCACTTTGATCTGAGCCGTTGTTTTAAATCTACAGCAGAATTATTGTCACTCTTCCTTAAGATGTGCAGATGCCGACAAAATGTCCAGTCAGGACACATCACAGCATCATTGCTTTTTTCTCTAATGAGAATGAGAAATCCACCAAAATATTCTGATGGAGTCAGAGGAAGGAGCATGGAGGAGGTGAAGAAGCACAAATCAGATAAAAGAAATTAGCTTTCTGGGACAAACAGAAAACAATAAACTACAACATCTGATACCTGTCTCCTTTCGTCCAACCTGCAGCATTCCTTCTTTCTGGAAATTTTCTGATGTTTTCTCTTTGGACAGATACAGCAGCTGGCTGCGGTTCACCCTTAGCTTCACCCTCTTCATCTTCATCTTCCCACATCACAGCTCATCAACTCTCTATCGAGCCCATCATCTTCATTTCTTCATTATCACAAGCACATTCAGTGTTCTAAGTAAAAACACAATCAAATGTGGAGGTTTTCGGGGAGAAAAGAAGGAATATTTCTTTCAATTTCCTGAAGTCGTTTAAGAAGCCAACACGTATAAATACAGCTCTCATCTGACTCAACATGAATCAGTGAACATGCAGTAAAACTAGCACACCAACAACACACCAAGAAGTTGTAAAGCAAAGAGGGCATATTGCCATTTAAAGCCGAATATCAGCTGTACCTTGACCTATTTACATAACCTTTTAGCCATCCCGTCATTTTACAGTTGAATACTGAGTTAAAAGTTAGCGTGACTTGGTTAACATGCTTCTAAAATAATCTTAAACGTAACTTAAATGTAAATATAAAATTTTAACATCTTACGAGGTTTATACGCATCTCTTACCGGGGGGAAACGGGTTTTAAGACTCGTGAATTTTTCACCCGCTGTTTGTTCGGACTGGAGATCGTAGAGTAAAATCTGAAATATCGCGAGAGGTGTGTGTAGTCAAGTTACGGTTACTATGTGCAACCACAAGATGTCGCGAGATAGCAGAACATAAAACGTTAAATATAAAATCGAGATTTAAAAATGGTTTGTTCCATATAATTTAAAAAGACTTGATATTAATAAATTTCATGTTTAACTATACCGTTTATAACTCCTCGTGATATTTTTGGGTTTTGTTTGTAAAACTAGCAAAAATAAGCTAAACATGAACTGTAAAGGGCCTGATGTAACTCATTTTTAGCATTTTGATGTATTATTATTCCACCTTAGATTGTTAATTTAGACTTAGTTTTTTAGATTAAACT
>JBAFTC010000006.1:3901149-3918846 GCA_037177435.1 Melanotaenia nigrans | reverse complement strand
CCCCCCCCCCCCCCCCCCCCCCCCCCCCCCCCCCCCCCCCCCCCCCCCCCCTCCCCCCCCCAACCCTACGCTCTCCTGTCTCTGCTAAGCAATGGCCAATTCCAAGATTTGTGCAATTCAGCTATACAGCCAATGAAACAATGACTAACTGTATTTTCAATAAAGCTCACCAAGTAAAACTAAATAATACAATAAATACATTTAGCCATACTTCTTTGAATCAGGGAGTGATTGTCAAGTGATTGAAGGGATTAAACTGTCATATATAACATGTGTAAGCATCATGACATAATCTACTCAGCAAGTGTAAACAGGCTAGCATAGAGCTACTAGGTGGTGTAGCATTCGAAGAAATTGTCCAGTTCCCAGGATTATCAGCATATAGTAAGGTAAAGCCTAGTGAGAAGCTGTACCATTTGGGGAGCTAATCAAAGGTTTGTTTGCTATGAAAGAGACTAGCTCTGTTATGTTTTAGAATGTTGAAATAGCTTTAGAGCTAGCAGTGGGAAATTTTGGTCAGACTGCACAGAAGACGTAACCACCAGAAGTTGATCACTCTGGGAATGTTAGGCTTATAAGGGCTGGAATTGGGGTTACCGGAAAGAAATAAGAAAAGCATTAATACAACAAAAAAGCAAATGGCAATGCAAACCTGATTAGTTCTTATCCCAACGCTGCCTCATCTAAACGGATATAAATGGCCAAATCAGTGAATGAACCATCTTAAACAGTGTCATTTGATGTGCTTTCTTATGTGTCTTCCCATTGTTCAGCTGGTCTTGTGATCCTGAAGAGTCCAGTCCATCCCGTGACGGAAGGAGTCAATCTGACTCTGAGCTGCGCATGCAAAGCTGCAGCATCCAAATGCACCCTCCCAGTACATTTCTACAAAGATGGCAAGCTCATCAACAGCGGTTCTACAGGAAACATGACCATTCGCAGTGTTTCCAGATCTGATCAAGGACTCTACAAGTGTAAAATCTCCGGATCAGGAGACTCACCAGAGAGCTGGCTGACTGTCAGAGGTGAAGAGGTTTTTAAATGCTAAGCTTATGTAGAGCTCACACTCTACAGCAGGGATCTCCAACTCCGGAGCCTCTTGGGCCAGTGTCCTGCAGGTTTTATATGTTTCCCTGCTGCATCACAACTGACTCAAATAAATGAGGCATTAAGAAACAAATTGGACAAGAAACATTTGGAGATTAACTTCCTTGGAACCAGGTGCATTGCTGCAAGAAAACATCTAAAACCTGCAGAACTCTGGAACCAACTATTGTAACTATTTTAAAAGCTGGGGAAGTACTGAATTTTGAATGAATAGTTATTAGTCTGAATTTGGTTAAATACAGCTTTGTTAGTATAACGCCAATTCACAACAAAGTCATTTCAAGTCACTTTTAAAGACTGTAGGGTTTAACCTTATGGAGCGCAGAATGGTGATGTCCACTGAAGTGCACAACCAAAAGGAAAAAAAAAACCTCCAGTATTGGCAAAGTTCTGTTTTTTACTCACTTTTCTTGTGACATTTACATATTCCTCACATCCCTTACCAAGTACATATAAAGAGTATGTCCACAACCATTCAGTACCAAACACATGAGTGTATTTACAACTGTGACATTATAAACATTCAATACAAACTAGCTCTAAACACGACATCACAAAAGACAAAATTACATCCCACCATAACCATTTACAAAACCCCCAAAACAACTAATACTAACTAAGAAGAACAGAAATTTAACTACTTCTAATAACTAACTACTAATGCAGCACACCAGGCCTTTGTCAGCAGCACTAATGGGTGGGCCTCCATCAGAGAGGGAGAATAGAAGCAAACTAAAACATATACTGAAAACTGGACTAAATCAATGTATTAACTAACTAAATAGGATCCCTAATCTCTAAATAAATGGCATCAGAGTGTATGTAAAAGTTGGAGTACATGAAACTGAGCTCCTACTTAGGTGGTGTCTGCATCTCCTTCGCAAAGACACAGTCTAATTCAATACAGTTAAAACAAATATATGATCCGCAGTAATCAAGTTTACAGTAATACAGTATAAGTCTATTCATAAAATATAATAAGGAAGCTAAAGGATTACATCAAATCTTGGAAAGCAACTAAATATGGACTCATCCCACTTTCCTTTCTGCTGCGTTAAGACATCTGGCTCTTTCTGCACTAATACTTCATCCATATCACTACAATGAACAGCAACAGTTTTAAGGTATATCTTCTCATTTTAAATTGCTCATAATTAAGTTTCTTTCTTCTTATAGTGCTGCCTGCAGGTCAGGATCCTCCAACGCCACAACTGTCTGTCTCAACACTCGTCCGCCACTTAATGGTTGGAGCTCCTTACTTGATTTCTACGGTTCTTCTGGGACTTATTTATAAAGACAGGAAGAGGGAGAAAAGAGGTGATGTTACTACACTATAACTATTACTGATATCTACTTAGTTTATGTTTATTTTCTCAGATAAATCAAATCTTCCAGCACTGAATTGTTCAAAGGACTCATACATTTAGTGGTCCTTGGCAGTCAAGAATAAAAATAAAATAAAACGGGCATCTGCTCAGCAAAACAGGTCCTGACTGGCCATTTGAGACACTAAAAGCAGTTTCTGTCAAAATGTGCCAGAAATACAATGATGTAGAAACAAAGTTGGTGGTGCACAGGTATTTTAATGCTATTATTAAACAGCAGCTATATTTCATGAAATGAGTTGGTTTCGGCCATTGGTGTCAAAAGGAAGCAGGTACTTTATTTCTTTACAGAAATAGATTATTCTACTGTTTCTGGGGTGTTTCTATTATTTAAGCAAAATGCTACTTTAAAATAGTCTGTTGTTAACTTTTGTTGCATTTGTTTTGCTGTTTGCAGACCAGGATGTTCAGGCGAGACATACAAGCAATGACGTCCTCATGCAGATAATTACATAGATATGATGATGCTCAACATGCTTGTTAACCGTTGGCCCACAGACTAGGAACTACATTTTCTATCTTTTGGTGTCGATCTGTTTGTACCTGTTTGCAGTTAAGAAAAAAATGAATAAATGTTATCAATAATGAATTGGCAGCTCTGACATAACGTGTCTTTCCTTTGAACCAGAATAGAACTTCAGCTTTTCTATGTTTTATGGCAGGTTTAACACATTGGCGCCTGTGGGTTGCTGGTCATTGTGTCTGTGCTCCTTGAAGTGAATGAACAGGAAGTGTGAGGGTGTGAGGTATTACATGTAAGCGTCTAAGGTCACATATAGGTCACTTATACGCCTGTTTCTGTGTCTTTGTGCTAAAATTAATTTTATCTGAAATTCAGTCATTGTTGCCTTAGTCGCATACATTGTTTATAACAGCAATCATTTACCATCAAAGATGATAAAGAATCATTAATCACATAAATCTGCAAGGCCTCAATATAAAGCCATAAGTCTTAAAGTAGTATACATAACACTGAAAAGTCAGCAGAAGCAATGCAACACCTTCTACTGTTTCCTCTAACTCAGTCAGGAGGTTCAAGTTCTGGTAAGCAACCCTCCGGTTTAACAGGAAGCTACCTTATGTTTAGAAGAAACCCTGATGGTCTTCTATGCCACCCATATCTCACTTCTATGACTGAAAAGACACAAAGATGTGGTTTTAAATTGTGTTGAAATCTAAATTATTATCATTGGGTGTTTCTAATTAGTTTTAGTAGAATTTATGCTACAAACATCTAATCTACTATACATAGCAAAGAAATGAAAAGTATACTACTAAGGTATTTGTAGTTTTAAGTGGTATTGTGTATGTTTTTGCAAGATTTAAACTGGTGCAACTGGATCATGTATTGGAAAATAAATAGAAGAATAACAGTTATTTTCTACAGACAGCATCCCAGTGATGTGAAACAATGCATCCACTCTTAGGTGGTTTAATTTAACTAAGAAATATAAGTTTGAATAAATAAAATCTGCATCTGTTTTCCGTTTTGTTTTTATTTTAGATGTACAGCCTCTTGGTTAACACTTTGTTTTCAAACATGCATTTAAGTATATTGACTTGGTTTGGACAGTGATAACTTGTAATTGTAATTCTAATAATAATAATAAAGTTACACTGGATTTGACTACAGAAACATTAGTATGAACAAAGTACTAATTTCTTTATGACCAGTTGTTTGTCTGTGTTTATTCTACCAAAATTAAGATACAATTTCTATGACATACAAAGCAAAATGAAATAAAGCCGTAATATGAAAATGTGGTTTTAATTCATCTAAATATCATAACTTTGTCCATCAAGGTAAGTCTAGTAAAATTTTTGCCTTTTCCCAACTTTCTCAGATTAAAATAAAGGGTAAAATAGACACTTTGGGACCAGCCATTCCTTGTACAGACATGTTTTATAGCCTTTGGTGCAAATAAGGGATAGAAGTGCAGTTACATAAATTTCCAGCCCTCGGGTTGTTCTGTGTTTTTTTTTTTTAACTGCTTGAAACCATAGAAACTCTATCACAAGCTCCATTGTGATATCTTAATCCTTTGTTATATATTTGTTGTTGGTTGTTTTAAATTTGTTTTGCCATCTATTCCCTTTTCTCTTTGATCAATCTAATAACTTAAATCGGTTTTGTACATTACTAAAGGAAAGTTTTTCCAGACTGTGAGCGCCTCACCGTGAATATCACCGCCCTTGCGGTACGCAAAGGAGTACCTACCGAACAAACCCTGTTGGGGAAGAAGAGGGGGAAAAACACTTCCGGATGTGTTTGACTTTTTCTTACTTTGTTTTCATGGCAACTTTTTAATCAGCGTCTGATTCAAAGTTTAACTTCCAAACATGAGGAGTTGACGGCAAGAAGAAAAGCGGAAGAAGAAGTGAAAGAAGAAGAAAGAGGAGAAAAGGAGGAGTTAGTTTGACAGCGGTGAAGGTAACTGAACTGTGGTCACTGCTCGCTGTTTTCCTGTTTGTTTTTAGCCGTTTAAACTTCTTTAACGCCATATAAATCCACCCTGACAACGTTTAATTAGTTTTAAATGGTAAAAACGGGGGGTTTACAAACATAGAAACTCCATTTCCTCCCTTTCGCATGTGTCAAAGTAGTTGGATAGGTATGTCACTGACTTCAATGCAAAACCTGATGTATGAAACACACCCATAAAACCTCACAGGTAATGTCACACAAGTTGTCTTCACTTCCAAACTTATATCTGCACACATGTACTAAAAATAGTACAACTTTTTAACACACACAAAAAAAGTTTTAATAATTAGATTTAGTCGTCAATATAAAGTTATTTGAATTATTTAAAGCTGTAATTTATATATAAATTACAGCTTTTTATTTAGTTTTATTTCATACTAGAATGTTTATACACATATCCTCAAATATTTTTTCTTCATATCATAAAAAAATCATTAAAAAAAAACATATTGCAACTAGAGCAAACACCCCACAGCAATGCTGAGTTTACTGACCTAGTTTTGTAAGGAAGTGTCTTACATCTAAGCAGAAGTACAGGTAAGGCCATTTAATAGGAAATAATAGTATTTTTGTTGTGATGTGGATGATTTTTAAAATGAATATAAACATAACTGAGGCATTTTATCACATGGTTACATAATAACTTGTAGATTTTATGTCTGGATAGTTGATATGGGTGTTTTCTGGGTTGGGACTATAGAAGGCCTAAGGTCACCTTTTTCTGTTTTATTGTCCTTTGAATAAATGAGATGATGCAAATGCACTTTGCACTTAACTTTATAGCCATAGACATGAATTCCAGCACCATCACATCCACAAAAGCATTTTGTAATGCAACAAAACACCAGGGTTTGTTGTCTGCCAGTGACTCAGGCTTCAATAACTATAAACATGGCTGTGTTTATGGTTAGTTATAATTCCACCTTCTGCCTCCATCATTATAGTTGTCACAGTGTCAGTTTGTAAATGGTATGAATGGTGTTTTCCTGATGGCAAGGTGTATTTAAAGTTGTTAGTTTAGTTTCTTTCCAAATGAATGAAGTTATTTGTGGGATTGGAGCACTAATGCTGTGTGTGTTAGCGGCCACTAGAGGGCGATAGATGACAGCAGAAGGAGTGTACAGTCAGGAAAAAAAGCCAGATTGAAATAAAAAGAAGTGTGTAAAAGTCTTTGACTTTGTTGTAATCTTGCAGATTTGTCTCAGGCAGTACTTTTTACATCCATTAAAACAGTCTTGATGGAAATAAGATTCCTTAAAGCTTTTGTTTTCAGAGTGAACTGATTGTTTTCTTTTCTGTACAGACGAGAAGGAGGAAGATGGAGGAAACGGAGCAGGGAGATGTTAGTGTAACATCCACCAGTACAGAAGAAGAGTCTCCTCAGAAGGTGAGACACCATGAAAACCTTCGTCTGCTTACCATCTCTGATGTCTCTTAACTTCTGTGGCTCCTCTCAAACGTTACAGTTTCTGGTGTTAAAGGAGCACTGCAGCAGCCTGTTATGAAGATCAGCATCATCACCTTTACTAACTAGGTTCCTTTCAACACTATCACTCAAAAACTTAAGCAAATTATTATTTAGAATTGAAATATATTAACATCTACCACCAACAATCACCCTGATGTCTTAAATAAGCTTTAACCGAAGCTCCTCGCTATGACCTGAAACGTGCATGTGCTTGATTTTGTTAGTTCCCTACACATATTCCACGTGCCTTACAACTGGTCACGTAAGAGAAGGAGCCGCTCCTACAATGTTATCAGCAACATACACACCAACACAAGCAGAATGGAGGGATGAACGGTGACAGTAAGTGGATGAAACGTGTTTGATACGATGGTTATTGTTGTGGTTGGTTATGAGTGGAGGAATGTGACGCACCTGTGTGAAGAAAGAGGGAATGCTGGTGGGACCACCTTTACCTTCAGAACTGCCTCCATTCTTGGTGTGAAAGATTCAGCAAGGTATTGGAAACATGCCTCAGAGATTTTTCTCCATATTGACATGATGACATCACACAGCTGCTGCACTGAGCTTCGTGATGTGGTGCATTATTCTGCAGGAAGTAGCATCAGAAGATGCTGCACTGTGGTCATAAAGGGATGAAATGGTCAGCAGCAATACTCAGGAAGGCTGTGGAGGTTAAACCAGGACATGTTGGGACTAAGGGGGGCAAAGTCAGTCACCCTCAAGATGGATAATACCATAATTTTTTCTTTTACTTTTGATATGATGCCTTTAATTTATTCTTTTTCATCGATACAGATACTTTTTGTCCCTTAAAGGAAAATCATGATTGTACAGAGTGCATTAAAATTGTTATTGCAAGGGCAATATGATTAAAACTCATCAACATACATAATTAAAAGAAATAAAATAATAAAATATGTCAATATGTAGATTAAATAAAAAAATAAGAAAAAGAAATCCTTTTAAAATTATGATAAAAATAATAACAAAACCTAATTAAATTTCTTAAATAAAAAAATAAAACATAGTGCTCAAGAACCTGCATTAGACTAGTAAAATATTAAACAACAGCATCATCATCATCATCCGATAGCCGACCATCATCATGTGACATGGAAGGAAAACGCTGGAGTTGTTTTTAGGATGTAATTTTATTACCTGGAACTCTTAGAAATTAAAACAAATTGCATGTTTTCTATAAGAACAGTGGTAATAATTTTAAAAAGTATCGAATGTAGTATTTTGACTAGCAAATATCAAATACTGGCAAAGTATTGATACTCCCATCCCTAACTCAGACCAGTCACAACCATTCAACGTTCAGTCACTTAAATCTTCCTCGTTTCGATGCTCAGTTTGGACTGCATACAGCCGCCACCATGTCTACGTGACTACATGATTTATTTATGTTAATAAGCATTGAATAGATGGATCATTTTCTTCTCATCCAGAAAAACTACGTCCATTTTTTGATTTTTAATTAAATTTTTTTTTCCCAAAACACTGTGGAAGTTCTGGCCCAGCATGAAAACAAGCGTGAGCTCGTGTCTTGCTGCTAAATGAACAGATGGTGGAAGCAGTGAGGCATCGGATTGAACTGGGAAGAGGAAGGCTAAACGTGATGAGGACCAGTGCTGCAGCCCAGGAAGCTGCAATAGGAACTCTGAGCTGAACTATGAGTTTATAAAATTCTCTTTATTTATAATAGACTCAGTTCATAACCAAAGTTGTTTCAGGGGAGTTTTCAGAGAAACTGAACAGTTTCCATTGAAATAAAGTATTCAAATGATGTCCTGTTCAGCTGCTGGTCTAAACAGTAGGATTTGCTCATTGATGCTTTTTTTTTATTTATTTATTTTTTTTTTTTCATCCTTTTTATTTTTTATTTTTAAAGTTTATTTTATTTTGTGTTATCTGATTTTTGTTGTATCTTTTTTGTTTTTACTTTAAATTATTTTATTGTATTTTTTCTTTTTGTTTGTTTTGTTTTCTTGTTGTTATAAATCTAAGCAAACCTCTTAAATTGATACAAATCTGTAATTGTCGAAACAATGTTATTATTCACAGTGAATAAAATGAGCCACAAATGTAGAATAAATCCAATCTTTCCCGTAGATTTTCTCTTAGGGCTCATTGTAGGGATCAGGGGCGTCACACTCCAGCCTCTCTAACCTTTGGAAATGTCAAACGTGGATGCTGCGAGGCTTGCTTTACGTCAGTATGTGCTTCTCTGTCTCTTCACCGGGACGTTACACATCAGCCGGCTTCCTTCGGTGTCCTTTCCATTCACTCCTCCTCAGGTGTGAGTTTGTATGTCGACCACTGTGAGGAGATGTAGGAGTTTTAGGCTTTGGGAGTGTGGACTTTCCTGTTGTAGCAGAGGGTTGTTTGAGGGTTCGGACCTGGTTTTAGGGTCTGGGTCGGAATACGGTGTGAGGGATTGCTTGAAGGTCCTCACAAAGATGCAAGTACACTTGTGTGTGTCGTTACATCTCATATCTGTCAGACTATTTCCTCTCCTGATTGTTTCGGAGAACTCTGACCTCTTTTGCTTCCCACCAATCACAGCATGGAGACAATGTCTCCATGGCAACCTCACAACCTTTTGATCTGGTAATTGGTTGGCCACTGTAAGCTCCGGTTCCCACGGCGGTCCAGCATGTTGTCGCTGTGACTTCTGACCTTTTTACTCTTGGGTGCTGATGAGGTTAATGCTGCTTTCAAGAACTATTGGAATTTTGAGCTTTTACAAGGAAAGGATTCTTCTTTTTTTATCTACATTTTTTTTTTTTTTTTGTTGTTTGTTTTTTTTAAATGTATATACCTGCTTTTTTAAGGCCTTTTGATTAGTTTTATTTAAGTAAAAACACAGAACTGAGATAAAAAAAATCTTATTTTTCTTATTATCTTTTTTTTTCATAGAAATTTCTTCTTCTTCTTCTTCTTCTAACCACATGGTCCTTGTGTGCATATCCTTCTATTCTTTCTCTGTTTTTTCTCTTTTTTATAATAATTTATATACCAGTCTTTGATGTCTTATTTTCTTTTGTATTTGTACATTTGTACACTATCCTTAAAAAAGCAAGAAAAAAACATTAAAAAAAAAAGAAGCTGATGGCCATTAATTCTTGTCTTGAAAGTTCGAGCTCATTAAGCCACTTGGATTGACTTTGACATGAACACACTGTCTGACTGAGGCTAATATTTCTTTACCCACAATGCTGCTCTTTACAGGAAACAAACAGCAAGTCCAACCAAAGCGACAATGAGGTTTCCGCTTGTCCAGCTGAGCCTATGTCAGAGGTCTCCATGGAAACGGAGGACAGTAAAGGTAAAGCAGTGATGAATTAGAGGCTGAACTTGAAGCACATTTACTGTGAAGATTTACCAAAAAAGTGGATCTTGGAGCTGTCACTGTACGAATGCTTTTCTCACTCAGATTGATCCTCCAGTTTTACCTCAACATTTTATGACATTAAGTGGAACCCTGAACAACTTCCTACTTGAACTATAACAAAAATATTTGTTAGTGAGAAGGTTCAGATTTCTTGAACCCTCACATGTCAGTATTTAATATCTGAATGCAAACATTTTCCAGAAAATCCAGTTGAGTTTTGGCAAACATTTCAATGTAAAACCAGCTTGTGAGTATTCTAGATGGAGGGAGGAGGGCAGATGTATGATGAGGATGCAGGAGAGGAGTTCAAAAAGGTGAAGAAGTGAGTGCAGGTGGGGTGGAGTGAGAGGAGATAAATGTCAGGAGGGATTTGCCGCATCGTGGATGATTGAAAAGGGTTACTAGAAGCTAAAGAGAACAGCTCTGTTACATGGGTTTGAAACTGTGTCATCAGTAAAAAGAAAGGAGGTAGCAGTATCACAGACATGGCTCAGGTAGAAGTTTTGGGATTAAAAATAAAGGGATTGGTGTCTTAATTCATACTAGCACTGACCTCTGACCTCCAGAGCTCCCAGTGACACCACAGAGTGGACCTGTGGTCATTCAAGGCAACAACAAGAACCCGGCTAGCGAGAAGCTGGAGAGAGTCCGCAAGTGGAGCATCACTAAATATAAAGTGGGTGGGGACGGACCAGTCTGTTTCTGTTCAAATTACAGATGTATGATCAATAATTATCATGCTGATTAGCAGTAATGTGTAATGTTCCCCTCCCCCATCCACACAGTGCACCAGGCAGGCTCTGTCTGAAAAGCTTGGCCGTGGATCCCGTACGGTGGATCTGGACCTGGAGCCACGCCTCGACCTGCTCAAAGATGACCGACAGCGCTACGATCACATGACCAAGCTGGCTCAGACACTGTCCAATCAGCTCGCTCAGTTCGCCGTCACCCAGAAGACTCTGGGGGAGGTTTTTACCGAGCTCAGCGTGAAGACGCCAACGCTCTACGTAAGTCTAGAAAGTGTCATTTATCTGAAGTGGTGAGAAGCTACTGCTCTGCCTCCACAAGATGCTCTGATGAAGTCATTCAGTTCAATTTAACTTTATTTGTATAGATAAATTCATGACAAAGTCATCTAAAGACACTTTTACATCACAGGCCATAGTTCACAGTCCAGACAGGAAAAGAAAAAGGAACAGAGCAAGAAATAAGACAAGAGTCAACATCAGACTGACTTTTACTGACTAGAGAGCGCTCAGAGAGGAGGTGGGATGCGCCATGGATATCCAGTTGCTAGCATGTGACACAATGTGTAAAATTTCTTTATTCTTCTTTATTAATCCCACCTGGGAAATTCTTTCTCTCCATTTAACCCATCCTAGTTGCTAGGATTAGTGGGTTGCCAGGCTAGATTCCAGCCTTGCTCAGGGGCCTTTACCTTAGTTGCCAGCCCGGGGACTTGAACCCAGGTTCTCCAGACCCAAGCCCACCACTGTAACCACAAGGCTACCACTGCCAAAGTGAAGCTTGGCTATAACAGGATGTTCATGGCTGGAATTCAAAGTTGTGAAGTGGTTTCTCATCCTAAGGACGCTGCAGGGCAACGAATTAATAAATGTCACTGTGCCATCAAAACCTGTCAGAAACACATATTTTTGTAGCCCGAAGGTTTCATGATGCTAATGTAAGATCCAATAGAGCTTGGTTGCTAAGAATTTTAAATTCTGTCCTGAATTTAACAGGAAGCAACAAAAGGAGAAGCTAAAATTAGATAAACATGATCTCTGCTGCTAGTTTTCATCAAAGTTATTAGACAGCCTAATAATATGCAAATGCAATAGACCAGTCTTGAAGTAACAAATGCATGGACTTGATTTTTCTGCTCCAGGAGACAATATGAGTGTCAGAAATCCCAGGTTCTAGTCTGGGTTCTTGTTTTTGTCTGTAATACTGACATCAGGTGGAGTTCGGTCTGAATGCAGAGGCTCAGAGGTTCCTGTCAAAGAGCGGCGAGACCCTGACGGCCGCCATCAACTCCTTCACATCCGACATGAACACTCTGGTGAACAAAACCATTGAGGACACCATGATCAATGCCAAACAGTACGAGGCAGCCAGGTGGGTGGAACACACTTCCTCCTTTCTCCTCCATCTTTCATTTGCTCCTAATTACACTATTCAAGAGCACAAATAACTCTGTGAACTATTCATTTGTACATCTACGGGATCATGGACCTCATACCTATTTATTTATTCAATCTAAATAATAATTAATTAGTTTGTTTTTTTTGTTGTTTCCCTCCCTGAGTTACACTGTAAATAAAGTGGTTTTCCAGCAGTCTACAACTTTGTGATATTTATTAAGCCTCCTTTTAGCAGCCATGGAAACCGCTGTTAGTTTTGTGATCTGTCTTGTAATATTTTCTTCTTCTGAGGAATTATTGCAGAAAAAGGACTGATATTCAAATACTTGACTGGCTCAGGGGAAAATATTTGTTTACCCTTTGAACCTAGTTTATTATTTTTTAATGGCATTCCCATAATGAAATTCATGAGATTTGTTGAGATGTATAAATAGTCAGTGTATGTGTTACTGGTAAAGAATAAATGAAGATGGCACATTTAATGGAAAAAAAAGTTTCATGCTCACTTGAAAAAAACAAAAAATATCCCTTCCAGGATGAAAAAAGAATATCTCTCTGGTCTCAGGTCTTCAAAATGACCCAATAGGGAGATCTCAGGTTTTAAAATGTGAAGCCATCGAAGATGTGGATGACTTTTACCCTGTCTTCCAGGATCGAGTACGATGCGTACCGAGTCGACCTGGAGGAGCTGAACTTAGGACCTCGAGATCCCACCACCCTGCCTAAACTAGAGGGGGCCCAGAAAAACTTCCAGGGCCAAAGAGAGAAATATCAGAAAGTCCGAGACGACCTGTCTGTCAAAATGAAGCTTCTGGAGGAGAACAGGGTGAGAAAGGAGAAAGTTTTAGGAACCAACAACTGATGTCACATTATTAATCTTCATCTATGTATAAGGATCATCAAAGCTGTAAATTTAGAAACAAGTTAGTAAACTTAATATTCTCTCTGCAGGTGAAAGTCCTCCATCATCAGTTATGGCTGTTCCATGGTGCTGTTGCTGCTCACTGTTTGTCATGTCATGGCTTCCTGGAGCAGAACATGCTTCAAGCTGCCAAACACCTCAACAATGCCAGCGTGGACGCCCCCTCCTTTCTGGAGGAGAGTTGACACAAAAAGCATCAATCAAGACTCAAAGTGTACCAAAGTGGCAGACATCGAGTGAAAACAGGTTGGACGGCGGTGAGACTTGTGTTTATGGGTGCATAATTAATTCATATCCCACTGGAATTTAATTTTGAATGTTTTTCGATGGATTTCTAGCTTCTGGAAAGGTCTGGAAAATGGGTGAATGTTTGCAGAGGAAGCAGGGGACTTAGTGGAAAAGTAGTTTGTTTTGGATATTGAATGGAATTTATGGGGTCAACTCTTGTTTGTGAAGACCAAAGAAAGGTCTCAGAATTGGTTGTTGAACTGCATGAAAGGTTTTTCTAAAATTACATTCACAGTTTCGGTAATTATATTTTTAAACCATACATATATTTACGGACACAACACACAAACCTACAGCAGACACCCCCTCTGGTTTCCTCTCTGTCTCAGTGTGTTGGGAAGTAAATCCGTCTGATCCTTTGTGGAGCACTAAGCCTCTCTTTGAACTTCAAGAATCTGCAGCCACTGCAGTCAGAAACTCAGAGACTAAAAGTGCCTTAACACCAATGCTGGAAAACAACTTCAGAGTTGATAAGTACTGTTATAATTCCCTTCTCAGCACCCCAACCCAATGAAACACATTCATTTCTCATTGCACCTTTTCTATGTCTTTTTGCATAAGCAAAGAAAATATTTTAGCATTGACCATCATATTTGCCATTTCCAGTACAGAGGCACCAAATATCAAATATATGCTCTTTAATATTTTGAACGCTAACTAATTTCTCAAAGGGATTTTTGTTTGTGAATATATTTCCAGTAATTATATATATTACATAATAAAACCTTGAAACATGATAGCTAAATGTTGGATAAAAATTTGTTCTTTGGGGAAATATTCAGTTTCAGGTTTAACATGCAAGCAGCAGGTTTAACATCGGGATCTCTTGTCTTATCAGTCTCAGGTCCATTTCCTTCTTGCTTTGCATCACAAGCAACTGCTAAAAGACCACTAGTTGGGATCAAACCAAAATAAATGTTTTGTTTTTGTTTTTTGTTGATCAAATGTTGGTATTTGTCTGTGTTCTAGTTGCCAAACTTTTAAAGTTTATTTCCAACCTGTTGGAGACAAATATTTAGTTTCAGTAGCATTCGTCATGTTAAAACCAAAGTTATCCCTGTATGCTGATGATGGCGTCTTGTTTGTTGGTAAAGTCGGGTTGTTTGTAGCCATTCTTTCATGCAGTAATTCCTCATTTAGAGGCTGTGTTTGCTTACTATGCCAAATACATGTGTTTTTTTTTAATGGCCATTGGTCTGGTTGACTCCTGGTCATCTTCTTGTATTCTTCTTCACTGTATGGACTAATGATTTGCTTCTAACCAAAACTTGTTGCCTCTTTTGTTGCTATATTTTGCTAATATTATATTAGAACTGAGTGTATTTTTACATTATTGCGAGAAGATTAAGTCTTAGTCCTACACCAATAACTGCAAGTTAAAAAATAAAAACTGATGTTAAAACAATGAAAAACCTGTTTGTTGCTCATGTTGGGTTGATTGTCGTTCAACTTTAGGGGAAGATTTCATCAGAAAATAAAGTTGTAACCCTACTTCAATGATGTTACTTTGATAATGAAGAAAAAATAGTTTTAGACTGCATTTTTACAAGTTAATCAGCTTCCAAAACTTAGTCTTTTTTTCTTAAATCCTCACAGATACAGAAACACTAACTTGAATTAAGACCTGTCCATTTATGGCAGAGGATGATTTCTGTATAATATTCTCCAGTGACTCACTCCAGTTAATACGCATGAGTTTTATTTAAATAATATGTTCTGAAATAAGTTTTTTGTGATAGGAGGCTTTTAAATTACAATATTTAAAAAAATAAATAAATTTATTGATAATTCGACAGGTTACATTATTTTAATTTAAGTCATTCTTAATCCAACGTGTTAGTATTATTTGTTTTGCATGCTAGAAAAAATGGTAAGGACAAAAGGAGACATTTAGCTTGGTTGAAAATCCTGAATAATTCTTTTATTTTCATTTTACTAAGCTGCTGTCTCAGTGGACAAATAACAGATGAAATAAAAAGGGTTCATTTTAAATGGTTAACAGAGGGGTTTAACAGTGTTTTCTGTGTTTTCTCAGCTTTAAATATTTATGTTTATTACAGCGAATCCTCCAAAAACTCTTGTTGACATGTGTGAATGTGTTTTTCTGTGTGTAAGTTTACCTAAAAACTACAACTATGCAATCAGTGACGATGTATTTATGCTAAAAATTTCCTCAAAATGTTCTTGCATTTATAAATTATGTGGCATTAAAGAGAAATTTCACTGAATGGGGGGAAAAAACAGTCAGCACAACTCAAACTTTAATTAGAACTGTCCCCTTTAGCAAAAATAAACACACTGTTCTTAAATGTATTCACAGGTAATTACATTGTCCGTAGCAGTAGTCTTCACCGCCTTACATATGTTAAATCCATCCAGTGTGCTGCCTTCCTGTCACCTTCTAAATATACAGAATATACATGAGTCTGCAATGCAGTAAGACTGCTAGATAAATATATGGCCAGCAATTTACATTCATTTGTGGTTAGAACAATGATCTTACTTCTTAGTCATCTTGACGTTCCTGTATGATGTCATGCAGTTTCACTATGTGTAACTTGAATCTTTATATTGTGGTTCCAGTTACGTCATAAGTTTCTCAAACGATACCTATATTTCGTTGCATGTAAATCCTGCTATCTTGACAGTAATGACAGTTTTTTGCAATTTTGGCAAAGCATGCAGTCAGCTGATCTCAAACACTTGACGACTTTTATGTGATGCCCTCACTCCTAAGCAGAGAGGATAGAGTTTGTGGATTTGTTGCTGCTCAAGGAGTAAAATCCAAATATATTCAAATGTAATTGAGTGTTTCAGATTTTCTCTAGGAGCAGCAGGTTAACAGATGATGCATCATCTTCCTCTGATCTGCTAAAATTCTTGGTTAGTTAACATTATCTAATTTCTTCTTGTAAGACTAAGGGTTGACATTTAGTCATTCATTTGATACTAAAAGAAGACCAAAACGTACACAAATACAATCATTTTAATCATGTTTGAGTGTATGTTTTGTTGCATGTAATACATCTTGAGCTTGCCAAATAAACCAGTTTTAATCCAACATGTGTCTGACAGTGAATTTCTGGTAAATGTGATTTTTAATAATTTGAGTCCTCACTGAGCTGAACACTGTCATCTAAGGTTTTACTGATTTTAGTTTCATGTTTGTGTGTGTAGTTTTCTTCCCAGTTGATTTTATAGGTGCTTTCCACAGACACAATGTGTGGTTTTCACCTGTGTTTCCACCATAATTTTCCCTTTCTGATTGAATAAGTGAGATTAAATAAGATCATAAGCTTTTATAGTTGTCCAGACAATAATAATAATAAAAACAAAACCATTTAATGTCAGTTAGCTGTTTTTAACAGTACATGAGCCTGAGTTTATCCCTCAGATGGATAGCTTACCATTAACAGCTGAAACTATAACTTTTTTGTGTTTCACAAGTAAACAGGGTTAATTGATCATTAGAACAAATTCATAAGTTTGGGATTAAAGGGAATTTCTGTAATCTAACAGAATTGAGTAAATGCATTATAAGGAAACCCTAAAGGCCAAACCAGATTTACAAGTTTAACACATTAAATACATGGATTGTTACTTCGTTGTATTTCTTCAGTCATTTTCCAGGTACAATTACAATACCAGCTAACAGCGGAGTGGATTAGCATGCAGTGTAGTCCTTCTCTCTTTATGCAGGACGATTTAATAACAGCACTCTGGTCTGTTTGTGGTTCTGTTGCCCCAACTGCTTTAAAAGAGACAATTATTCACTGGCCAACAGCAGGACAAAAGCTGGATTCTACTGTTTTGTCAGTGTGAGACGGATTTGTACTCTTGCGTTCAGGCTCAATTTCCCAAACATTTCCATTACAGAAGTTTCACACAACAGAAACTCAGTCTTTGTCTTTTAGATGAGGGCGTTAACAATTAGGCCTAATACTCCCAACTGTAGAGGTGGTGGTGTAGAGCAGTGGTTCTCAAACTTTGTTCAGTAATTACTCAGCCAAGTACCCCCTAAACCAGAGGGGTCAATTTACATTTTAGTTCAGGTGCCACATGCAGCACAGTCTGATCCGAAGTGAGTGGCAAGAATAAAATAACAGCATAATAACCTATAAATTAATTATAACAAACAGCTTTCTCTTTGTTTTAGTTCAAAAAAGTACAAGTACATAATCAAAATGTTTACCTTTAATGAACTAGCCCTTTAGAACAACATGAAATTTCTGGAAAATAAGTGAAGTTTCAAGCATATTTTACAATAGTTAAACAATTTTCTATCACATGTGAATTACAACATATAATCATATTACAAAATATAAAGAAATCTATTAAATATTTCACATCTTAATTTAAAATCTATTAATATAATTGAGCAATTTTATATATTTCTTGAACAGATTTTATCATTTCATATATATTAAATAGACTCTCTCTCTCTCTCTACACACACACACACACACACACACACACAAACATTGTTTTTCATTATAAC
>JBAFTC010000006.1:3870857-3898200 GCA_037177435.1 Melanotaenia nigrans | reverse complement strand
CATTATTATTAAATATCAAAGTAATGAAAAATGTCTTGTAAATTTAAATAATGATTTAAATCCCTTTTTTTCTTGAAGATGTTTTATCTTCATGGTTTAGATTACATGTTTTTAGCTCAAACGAATGTTTTCATATGAACATTAGAGACAAGCAGACACGGGGAAAAAAAAGATAGTGAGACATATTTTACATTTTTACTGTAAGATTGTTTTGTTGGTTGAAATGTGTGAATGTGAAACCAGAAAAGCAAGTTATTGATTATTTAAATTAATTTTATGTTCAGAAACTCAGAAACCAGAATAAACTTTAAAAAGTACGGAAACCGGCTGAAAAACTTGCTTAAGGAAACTCAGCTAAAGGGTTGTGGTGTGGTGTGAACCTAAAGTAGGGGGTAACTCGAAGTAGCCTTACTTTCTCAATTTTTTCTACTCATTCTGGGGAAGTCTTAAAAAACATCTTACTGACCAAAAACAATTAAACATTCCCATTGCAACCTCATCACAGGTTATTTTAAAGCCACAATCAGCTGTTCTGTAGAACGTAAACACCTTTTGAATGACTGGTGAAGTGACCTTCAAGTGCTTTGGATAGTTCAGCCAAGCAAGCCTGTAACTAATAATTGTTCTTAATTTGTTTATCTTATTAAATAAGTTACAGTCTCATGTCTTCCTCAACCTTTTAGATATTGTTTTAACTAAACAACATGAGATGATCCATGACTAGGCCTGAATTTCTAGCCTAGCTTTGTCCAGTTAAAGGTTCTACTTTGAGTCACCTTAGTTAAGCTTTGCAGCTGGTTGCCTTAGTTTTCAAGTTCACTCAACTTTTATTACAGCAGCACCTTAAACAAAAAACTTATTTATGCTGGTAATGAACTAACGAACCTCTTTTTACTTCCATATATGTGAAATTAACAGGGTTTCTTTAGTTTTCGGAAATTTCCACATTTTTAGAACTTACATGAGCCAGTGTGAGGGTACGGTCTCCTCGTGGTTTTGTCCCTATGCTTCCCAGCAGGCAGTGGCCCCACCAGGCTGACTGCTCCGCCCGACCCCCTGACATCCCTGGAGCTCTGGTGACGATATCAGGATGCTTTTAGGGGGTTCTCTGTTCATGTTCCCATAGTAACCCCTGAGCCCAGGGATGCTCATCCAGCTCTTTGGCTGTAAAACAGAGCAGTAGACTTAATCTCTCTTTTCCCCTTGTTGTAGAAAAGAAGAGCCATGAAAGCGATTTAATAGAGATTTTCCTACTGTTAACACCTCTTTTGGCAGAAAAACAACATGTTTAACAAGCAGCTGGGATGTTGTTCTGTGCTGCATCAGTGTGGGGGGTCCTTCATCTCCTTTACCACTCACACCCTCACAAACACGTGTTTACTGTTGTTTATGTGGTAAACGAGACAGAGGCCACCTCTTCCTCCTCAGGGAGTTTGACTGGGTTTCCACGGCGACTGAGAGCCGTCTTTGTGCCTGGGCCACTGTATCGAGGTTGGTAGTAGTTTGTTGTTAACGCCTGTTGGGACTGGTGAGTCTGGTTTGATTGTTGGTTATTTACAGATGTTTCTGTTTGAATCCTTTTCCATTTTATTGGAGATATGTATATTGTTATATATTCTTTAGAGGCTTTGCCTTTGTTTAATTGCAAATTCATTATCAATTTAAGAAATTCTTGTTTAAAGGATTTCTCCATCAAGCCAAAACCAGTGTGGAAGTACAGTAGAGTTGAAGTGTGGATCTTTTGATATAACGAGGGACACAGAATGCACTCGTTTGATATTTATTGTTAATTTCAATATCATTTCAATGATTGTTTTAGGGATACTTTTAATGATAGATTTCTTAAAAAATGTATTGGTTATTTCTCTTTCGATTTATTTTTGAGTGTCTTCTTCACTGCTTACTGTGTATTTATTGTATTCTTTTTATTGGTAGTCTTGGCAAGGCAAAATGATTTTTACTGGTGATCCTTGAATATGTGATAGTGATGTAACAATCTCCATTTTATTTGTGAAGAAGTTGGTTTACTTGGCTTTTAGCTATAGTTACAATGTACGTTTTCAACATTTTTTTGTGAAATTTATTGTTGATTTATGGGGCTTTTCTTGATGTTATATTGTTAATTTATATCTTTGGACCTGTTTTGGGGTATTCCTTGGTCATTTTTTGGATAATTTCAGATAGGGCTGCAACTAATGACTATTATGATGGTTGATTAGTCATCAAATTAATTAATTATTAAATGGCTCATATTTCACTTTCAGCTTTCAAATCTTGCATCACGTTGTTATGTAAGTCCGACGTGCCTCGCCTTTAAATGTTTGAGCATTGCGGATGTACTTACGTAGTACGCAAGGCCTGCTTTACAAATCGCACATGTATTTAATTTATTTTGTAAGTGTAATGTGAAGTAGTCCCAAACTTTTGGCGTCCTCTGTCGCCGTTTTGTTCCCTGGTCTGCCGCCATATTTTTCCCCTGGCGGACTTTACTGTGCATGTGCATCTCTCAGCAGAGATAGGAAAGAAGACGATATTAAAAACTGTATTTCCTAATTATTGATGAATGTACCTTATTAACATCATAAAGGAGATGTATTTAACACCCTAATACCAAGTACAGTTGAAAGTTAAAAACAGTAGCTGAGTATACCAGATATAAAGCAAACTTATAAAGAACAAATTACTCATTTCTTTGTCATTTTGTCGATGTCCAACACAGTTATTTTCCCCTTTCACAAGGTTTGCTTCTATTTAGAAATGCTACTTCTTCTACTGAATTACAACCAACAGCAATGTAGTGTACACAGCCTAGTTTACTCACTGTATATACCTCAAATCAGAAAGTGGAAACTGATTCCCATTTTGCTTAATGTGACTTTTCAAAGATCACTTCAGATTTACTTAAATGGTGAATGAAAACTGGGCTTAATTGAGGTCAAGGTCAAGTTTATTTTTATAGCACATTTAAACAACACAAAGTGCCCGAAGTGCTCTACAAATCTACAGTCTATTAGTATAAAAACTAATAAAATAAGAATAAATGTAAGATAAAAAACACAACAGATACATAGTAAAAAGACAAAATAGGATCTGAAAACACAGCCAGAGGATAAAAGCAAATAAATGTCCCACACTATCAGAGTCTCACACTTGTACTAAAAGCCAGGCAAAGGGGTGTGTCTTTAAAAGAGATTTAAAAATCTTGGTGCGGTCTTTAGATTTTTGGGGGGATAGTAATGTGAAAGGAAACCACTCCATGCAACAAAGTTATGCCACAGACTTCAACAAAACATCAGGATTTGGTTCCCTGGAAATGAGAATGATTCGTTTGGTCATTTATATTCATATTTCTGATTTGGTCATGACCTTTCAATGACATCACTGACCTGCCATTTCCTATCTGGCTGGCAAACAATCAACACTTGTCTGACTGGTTTCTTCCCAGTTGTAATATTCCAGCTATTCACAGATATTAAGTTAATTTCTGAAAACTGACTAATTTCTTTGTCATTTTGTGGATGTCCACCAGTTATTTTTATCCCTTCTGGTTAGAACAACTACTTCTTCTAGTGAAATACAGCTATTAACAATGTAGCTTACACAACCTAGTTTACTCACTTTTTCGCTTCAAATCAGAGAAATACAAATGTATGAAAATTCTAGTTTTCTTTTGTGGCTTAAAATGAATGCTTTGGATTTTCTTTAGCTGTAAATAAGAACCTGGCTTTCTGAAGGCGGTCCCTGACTGTTGTCTGTACAGTGATGCTAAAGCGCACCTTGTGTCCATCATGGAGATGCCACAAAACATCAGAATTTGACTCCTTAGAAATTAAAACGAGTTATCTTTGCTCATTTTTGGATCAAATTGCTGATAAGAGTTATTGGGTGTTTATCGATTTATTTTGTAGTAGATTCTTGGATGTCCATTGATATTCTTTTAGATATTTTTTCAGCACATTTTTAAATAAAAATAACAGATGGCCCTCTTTTTTTATTTTCTGGTGGGTTTCTTTCAGGGTTGTGCTCATGTATTTTCAGGTATTTTCTTGTGTATTATCTGGCAAGTTCTTTGTCAAATAGATTGATAGCTGTATTTTTTCATAATTTGTTTATATTTTATTCCTAAAGATATTATGCATTTCATGTGAAAATTGTGGACTATTTCTGGAATACAGCCATGGAAATTTACTTAGTTTGTTTCATAAACCGGTTTCAGCTTTTAGAATGGGAACTTGAGTGTCTTTTGTTTAGTGTGGTACACAGGAACAGGCATAGCAGCAACAAACAAGGAGAACAAAGAAAAATCCGTCAATATTTAATGAACACATGGAGTTGATAATTATGCACAGTGTTTGCACCTGTGTGCATGGTTTGTATTAGTGACATTGGCTGGAGTTACATTAATGCAAAAACATGATGTGTATTGACGGATTTCTTGTTGATGCTGTATGTGTCCAAGGTTTTCCCACATGTGGATCAGTTCCTGGATCATTTGGTGTTTTTGAATAGTTTATGCAAAGCTCTCTCCCTGCAGCCTAAACGTCAGACATTCAGTCTGCTGACCTGCTACTGTAATCCTCGAACTGAGGCGTTGGGAGATCTGTCACTGCTGGAGAAAGTGTGGGAGCTATAATCTGTCAGACTGCTGAGCAACGAGCAGCTGGCCTGAAAACCCACAGAAATCACAAGAGAAAGAAAAAAGAAGCGCTTTAAATGCCTGCTGTGACTCACATTGTGGTGTCTGCAGCAATTTCCCCAGTTTTTCTTTCTGGTTTATTCTTCAGAGCTGCAGCTTCCCTACGATGCTTATAGGTGCTAATGAGACTCTTCGGTTCCAATAAGCAGTGAGTGATGTGAGCAATCACAGCTAAAATGTGTGTTTCTTATCTCTGACTGCATTCCTGCTGCTCTTTATAGTCAGAAATAAACCCCAGCTTATTTATATCGATTTTTACAATACAAATTATTTACGTTTTTTTGTTTTTATTGCACATTATTTCCAAAAGAAATCTACAATTTATGTACATTACATTGGTAAAAATCCTATATTGGAATTTTATTTTAATAAGTATTGAGCATCTTCAAACTTAGCTAGTACAAATTTTGTGACATTTGAGGTGGTTTGGCTCCATATAAGTAAGGTTACTGTTTATCTGTTCACGTCCTTAAACCAAGCTCATTCCTCCACATTCTGTAGTTTTGATAAGAAAAAACACAGATACTATAAAACATCGTTCATTTAAATGTTGGGGTCTGGAAAGATCAGTCTGAACCTTATACCCAGCAAGTCCATTTGAGTTTGTGTGTTAAAATTCTATCTCTAAACGTAACATGGAAGAGGATATTAAAAAGAAGAAAAGTGCCAAGAAAGAGCTGACAAGTAGAGGGTACGCTGGAGAAAATATTCACAAACTCCCCTCAAAATAAAAAATGGATGAGATGTGAGAAGAGGTAGAAATGATGGAAAATTACAGAAATGGAAACAGTCCATGAAACATGACCACAGAAAACCTTCTCAGGTGGGAAACTCAACCTCCAATCAACCTCTAGAGGATTCGTGTCTCATAAGTTCTCTTTACTTCAACAAACCAGCTCTTGTTTTGTCCCATCTCACCAGTTTGGATCTAAAACTTTCCTCAGTGTCACATTAAAATACCGGTGTGTTTACTCTTTCTACATATTTCCTGGAGAAACTTTGAGGAAAATTCCCAAAATGACTGACAGCAGAGAGTCTACTGCACCTGCTGGTTTTGTTAAAATCCACCAGCAGCTGTTTGACCTAAAAGACAAAAAGATGATGATGATGATTATTATTATTATTATTGTTGATTGTATCAAATTATTATTATTTTTAACCTAAAAAGTTATTGGCACCATGGAGAAATGTACAGCTTAATTCACATCCAGTGGAGGTTTGAGTCCTTCCTTGTCTCCTAAAGTCTATTAATAACCTGTCACTCCACATGAGTCATCATCTGAGACACGAATGTTATTTGAGTCAGGTTATGTTGTCTGATAAGTTTATGATTTGTATACTGTGTGTGTATATGTGCGTGTGTCCTCTCTTGTGTGACAAAGAATAGGTCATATGAATTTGTAGTGTAAATATTTGTCAGTTTCTTAAACAGGTTTTTAGTGACTTGCATATTTGTGAGTGTGTACAGTGTGTACCTCTGCTCCACATAAGGCAGAAGCGTTGCAGAGTTGATGCGGAGCAGCTGGTCTGCAGCTTCGCGGCTGATCACAGTAAATCTAGTCAATCAAAATGCTTCCACCAGGTGCGCCGCACAGTATTTCTGAAGCGTTGCTGCAGCATTGTGATGCTCTGCTTCCTCAAAAATACTGTTCTATTTTTTAAACTTGACGCTTGTAAACCATGTCAGTCTTGAGCAAAACAATGACACAAAGCTCAGATCATCTCCAACTGCTTTCTTGAACATGACACTGAGTTCACTTTTGGATGTGGTGGAACAGGAGATTCTCATCATGGGGGCAGCCTAAAAACCTGCAGCAACTGTGTGATGCTGTCAAGCCAATATGGAGCAAAATCTCTGAGGAAGGTTTCCATCACCTTGTTCAATATATCACACCAAGAATTAGGGCAGTTCTGAAGGAAAACAAGGGTCCAACTCGGTACTAGCAAGGTGGACCTGATGAAGTAGCTGGTGAATGCATATTTAAGTGAATTTAATAGAAAATATGCATGGTAATAGGTGGTACTTTGGCTAAGTTAGTTAATCTGAATCCCCCTGCCAGATCTGGTGCATTTTCCTCGATACATCCACTAAAAACTTCCATCACTTTATTCAGAACAGGGTGAGTACTGGGTCAGGCCTGCCATTCCTCTGAGACTCGACTCACTGTTGATTCATCACTCTGTCACCTGCAGGAGGATTTTTTACACACTGAGACGGCGACTTTGGACTCTCCTCCCTCTAACATTTGAAGTTAATTTTTATCTTTATCTACAGTATTTGTATCATCCAGCTCTGTTATTGTTTACCAACACAACATATCTGAACTCTGATGTAACCGAAGTTGTTAGTGGAAAATCATTGGAGAAAGAGGAGGATGGATGAAAGCCAGTTACTCATTTACTCTGTGTGTGATTCTCCGCCATCAGTATTGAGGTCAGAGTCGACGCTGCAGGAATGTGGAGCAAAAGATGGATTCATGGAGCGATCATAACTGGGTCGACTGAGAAGATTGTTGGGTGCTTGGTGTGAATTAGGCTTTTTGTTTTCTGAACGAGTGCGCTTCACTTTCACAGTAGATTTCCCAGCATTCATGTAGAGCTGAGGCCTCTTGTTCCAGCAGCAGCCGCTCCCTCAGATTTACTGTCAGATGGATGGACAGAAAATTCATATTCCCCTGAGGATGACTCCTGAGTCTCTCCAGAGCTACCATGAGACTCACAGCTGTAGCTGTGGGTGAAACTATAGTAACCACCTGTTGCAGGACTCTGGTCATTATATTTTTATTACTGGTCAGTATTTGTGTTATTAATTTTATCCAGCATCTACAGTTTTTGGATATTTGTTGTGATATTTGTTGTAGTCTCTTTGTGGTCTTCATACTGCCTTTGTTTTGGTCACTTTTGCCACCTTGTAGTTCTGTGGTTGTTTGTAGTTTTTCTGCATCGCTGACTCAGTCAACCCCTCAAAGTTGTTGTCCAGTCAGAAGTATTTATCTGAACCAGAGTTTGGTCCCGGGCTATTTTTACACTCCTGGTCATGTTATTGGATGATCCCTCCAGTTTACGTTGGCCCCTCGGCCCTCCCTGAAAACGATGAGAGAAAACCATGTAAATCTTTTCTTTGCTGGGCTTTGAAAGGAGGAAGGATGAAAGGAAACAATATGAACAGAGGGTGAAATCACACACACACACAGTGACCTAATTTTTGCTCTCTGCCAAGTAAACACACTGTCATTGTTTGTAACCGGTCTGTTACCACGACAATCAGTAGCGCTCCATCCAGTTGCCACGGTAGCACATGGCAATCTTCGGTCCTGGCATCTGAAACACACTCTTTTTCTGCCTCTTCAAGGGAGAAAACATAATAACATTATAATAATGATAAAATATAATAATATTCTGGACATAAACTAATTATACTGTAAACTGATCAAACTTTAATAATCAATTACTTGAACATTGATAATAACAAAATAACTCACTAACGTCATGGTAACTATAAAGGCTAAATGATTATAGTAAATAAGTTAAAGAGTTGAAAGTGATGGGACCTGGTCGTGAAACACACACTCAGACACACACTGGGCATTTCTGATTGTTAAGACGATTGAGCTGAAAATTTGATGGAAGAAATCAGGCGATCAGTGATGTGAGATTAAGTTATGTAACGCTTTTACACACTTTCATCTTTAATTCATCAACAGGAAGTGTATATCTTTGTCGACATGTATCCAGAACTTCACACGGGGGGGGTTCTGCCTGTTTATGCATTAAATAATGAATCAATGCAGACCAGAACAGATGTGTGGACTTTGTACCACAAATCTTCTGTCATACACTCGAGTGAACAAAGTGTTTTTTTTTATTGGAAATATAACACTAATTGCAGCTCTTGAGTGTAAAATGCTGAGGCTGAAACAGCCTCATTGTTCAGATAAAACAAACAAGATTCAATGAGAAACTCAGAAAACACACAAATACAAGACATAAAGGCAAATATTCAAAGTTGTAAGACATAAATATTTAATTGGATTATATGCGATAACGAGACATTTGTGAAAGGGACACATTTGTAAACACGCAGTCAGTGTGAATTTACGAATGATGAAGGCGAACACGTTATTTCATAACATATTTCTAAAATTTTCTACTTTACAATTTATCATTTACACATAAAACCAGTCCAAAGTAAGTAAGATGTATGGAAAGTACATTACTGTGTTGCTTATGGGAGCACTAAGAAATGTGCTCCTCTTAGCAGCTAAATCTGCTTGTTAACAAGCCAGTCAGCTAAAATTAACATCATGGCACTGGGTGATTAGTAACAGGAAGAGCTGCTCAGAGAAGGTGAGATTTTGTGTTTTTAGGTTTTTTTTACACACATACATTCACACACTAGACAGTTTATTAGATTCACCAATTCAATATACACGCAAATATGTAATCAGCCAATCACATGGCAGCAACTCAGTACATTCAGTCATGTAGACATTTGGAAAGACAACTTGATGATAATGCACCATATCACAAACGGCCTCCACAGTCACCAGATCTCAATCCAGTAGAGCAGCTGTGGGATGATTCTCATCATGGATGCAGCCGACAAACCTGCAGCAACTGTGTGATGCTGGCATGTCAACGTGGAGCAACACACGTTGTTGAATCTATGACAACAAGAACTAACGCAGTTCTAAAGGAAAAAGGGTTCCAGCCTGATACTAGCAAGGTGGACCTGATAAAGTGACTAATGAGTTTATGTTTATATGTAAATAACATGAAGTAATGTTCTTCCTGTATGACTTATGCTAGTTTCATAAACATCCCTTCTGTTAACGCAGATGAAGTAGCGTGGCTCTGCTTTTGCTTAAACAGGATATGAGTTATTCTCCTCCAGCCTCACTTTAGACATCTTTGCCTTGAAAAAATAACATATTTATTGCCTTGAAAAACTGAGCAACCACTTTCTCCACACCTGCTGATGTGAACGGTTATCGGCAGAGGATTACACTCTTTCTCCTTGTCACAATGTGCAAAATGCCCACACATGAGCCAGATATATGGCTACAGGTTATAAGAACCAGGTGCTATTGTCTGGAATAAAGAAAAATCAAACATGCCATATTGTCACAATATTCCTGTGGTTTTAACATGATTGCAATAGGTCTGCTTTTTAAACATATAAAAAAACACTTGGGGCCGCAGCCCTGGATGCCCAGCCCTATTTATTAAATTTATTAAATTTGAAACAGTAATGGGAACCAAGAAGTAGAGATGACTCAAGAAGGTTTGGTCAAGAAAATTACCAAACGGTAGAGAAGGTTGTTGAAGGGTTAGAAAAAACTGGAAAAACAATAATTGGGAGTGAATGAATAATTGGAATTTGCCCAGCCTGGTAGTCACAAAAAAGCTCGGATATTTATTGTTCCGCTCTGTATATGCTTGATATTACTGTAAATAACCACATTTCTTCAAATATCGAAAGTACACTTTAACAACATTTTGAAAGTTCCCTTTTTTACCTGAATTTCATCTAATTTCTCTCCATATGCCCATTTACCAGGATCTTTGACAGCTACACCCCACCAACATCCTCTAAGGCATCAAAAGAGATGACTCATCATTGTCATGGTTAACCGTCCTCCCAGTGACCTGCCATTTTTCTTCCAAACCTATCGCCTTCTTACTTTGCTCCCATCCAATCAGCTGTGGAGATGCACGTCATGGGAAGCGTCTCCCCAGCCAATGAGAGAGAAGGTTTTTCCTTCCGAGAGGAGGATGTAGCCATTGCCGTGGCAATGCCACCACCTTGCCCTCCAAGTTTTTCTGACACCAGAGAAAATGGTTCAAAACTGAATGAGCCTCCCCATCCTCCTCCACCTCCTCCTCTTCCCCCACCTCCTCCCCCTCCTCCGCTGCCCCTGGTATCAGGAGCCCCTTCATTAGGCCTGAAGAAGAGGAACAGTGTGAGGAGATTCTTCTGGAAAAAGATACCAGAGGAGAAGGTAGAGTTGCAAACAGTGGGCAAAACTAAACACCCAACTATGACTGAATGCTTCATCTTTACTTTTGGGGGTTTAAAAACAAACATTACATTGGTGAAATGTGTTGCAGGTGAGAGGGCATGCCAATCTTTGGAATCAGGGCCAAAGGCAGCAGCATTTCCAGATCGATGCCCAGAAGATTGAGGAGCTGTTTGGTCAAATCGAAGGTCAAACAGATGCCACGGGCGTGCTCCACCGAGGAGGAAGGAACAGGACTTCATTTAGAGAAACCAAAGAGGTGTTTGTGTTTGTGGTGCTGTTTGTTCAGGGTGTGGGGACGATGAAGTGTGTTTGTGGACAGTTTCCACCCGAGTTGTGAAGTGTGAGATACATTTATTCAATATTTTTCTCTGTGTCTCTCAAACAGGCCTCCATTCTGAACTCAAAACGGGAGATGAACATTGCCATTTTCCTCAAACAGTCCAAAAGGTAAATCAGTGAGACTCAGACCACAAATATTTTGCTTTCATGTGCAAAATGTCTCCAACACATACGACCATACATGAATCCTGAGGGGCCGAAAGTTTGCCATTTTATTAATTTTAGATGATGTACAACGGTGGGTTGGTAAATGTATTGATTGTGGCAGTTCACTATGTCTGAAAATAGTACTCTGACAGTGTGTGTGATAGAGTGACGTGTCTTCTCACCCTCATCCTGAGGTGTTATGGATAAAACAGACGTCGGTGTTTCCCCCAGAGTCACAGCCTTGAGAGGGTGGGTCGGGCAGGGTGGAGGACACTGATATACATCTGTCCATCAACAAATAATTAGCCTGTTTAGACTCTTCAGTTTCATTCATGTAACTTAGATACAGGCTTGATAAACAACAGGGTGTAAAAAGCTCTGCTGAATCATGTATTCATGAACTCTGCAGCTGTAACACATTACAGTGGGAATAGGACACATGGTAATGACAAAGAAAACCTTATTTAAACATCATGTGACAGCTAGACTCAGCTGTGAAGTCACATCGCATTTCCAAACTTCACCACGGTACTACCTGCTGACTGCGTCCTAAGTCTCTCAGAGCCCCGCTGGGTTTGTTTACTTCAAGATGATCAGACCTGTATTGCTGAAGGATAGAAGGATAGTTTTGGTAGAGCTTGTTGGCGGACAAGGCTTCTGTTGTGTTTTTTAGTCTTATGAGAATGCGGCGCACGCCTGGGTGTCGTTGCAAAGTTTCACTGCCCACTAGTGGCCTGGCATGCATACTACATCATTTCTGATTTGTGTTTTCCCCTGCTGCTGTTGTGAAAATCCTTTTATTTATTTATTTTTTGTTAAATATGCAAGGGAAAAAGTTTTGTGTGGAAACATCATGTAAACAGGCCATAAATGTATAGAACTGCTACCATGTGATTGGTTGATTAGATATTTGTGTTAACAAGCAATTAAACAGGTGGACCCCATATAGTGGCCATTGATTGTGTTTTCAAAATGGTCAAAGGCAGCAGAATTACAAAGTGTCCTGAATGTGTTTATGATGTATTGACTATGTCAACATGTCATGCTCAGTGCTTACCAAACACACCAGCAGATATACTGGTATGAGGGAGACAGAATGAAAGGCTATAAATAGAATGCACCGATATCACATTTTCACAAACTGAGCACAAGTGTTTGAGTACTTGCTGATACCGAGTACTAATAAATCCTGTTGTGGTTCACTTGTAAGGAGTGTGGACCAGATGCTCTAAAGTTAATTGTTGTTAATTGTGTGATATATCATGAGTCAAAGTGCAGCATCCTCTAAATGTAAGGCGGGAAAACTGTCAGACTCTTCATAAATAAGGAGGATGAAGTGGTTTTTGGTGGATTCTGTTCGTCGCTAACTAGGGCTGGGCAATACATCGAGATTTTCAAATATATCGAGACTTTTTCAAACGCAATATAGAAGGAGGGAATATTGTTTATATCGAGATATCTTGTTTTGAGGTAAAAGCATCTTTTGTTTTGCATTTTGCACAGCTGTATTTTTGTTTTAGTCATTGAAAAGTATTTTTAATTTGTTTTTTTTTTTTGGAGCATTTAATTTAATATAAAGGTACTTTAATTTCCGTCAGCTGTTTTAATGCACATGTGCTGCTGATCGTTAATAAAAGTATATTTAGCACTGAAGACTGTAAATTAGAACTGTCTCGTCTCGTCTCGTTACTTGACAAAAAATAAATAAATAAATAAAATAAAATATTGAGAAATATATCGTGATTCAGGTAAAAAATATCGAGATATAGGATTTAGTTCATATCGCCCAGCCCTTTCGCTAACATGGAAACTACATGCCAAAAATGAGGTTCTTTTGCTGTGATTATGTCAAATTCAGATTTTTAATATGGCGTGAGTAATAACTTTGTTAAATAGAATTAAATAAATAAAAAGGTTAAGTAAAAGAGAAAAAAGCAAACATTGATTATCTTCAGGTCCGATTAAATTTTTAATTCCAGAAATAACCAAGTAAGCAGTCCGTAGGGTTTACCACATGCTTGGATGAACTGGACTCTTCCTGCTGGGTGATGTGAAGTCTGGGGGGGAGCAGGAGAGATGGCTTCAATCCCATCTTGTAAAGGAAGGATCTGCTTTTATGTAGTCCTTCCTCTGGTCGAGCACCTCCGTCTTCCTGAACCCTGAATGAATGACCCTGGTAATGTAGCGTACTTCTCCTCCGAGCTTCCTGGATCAGCTGGAAGTGTTGGAATCAGATCATAATAAGTTGTGGTCTTTCCTCTGGTTTGAGTGTCATGCTTCGGTGAGCCCGGTCCAGTTCGGGTGGGGAAGAGAAAATTTCCTCAGATTTTCCTCTTCCAGAAGTTTTGAAGAAAAAAAAAAAAGAAAAAAGCTGTGTAGGTTGTGGAGCTTTAATTCTATCAGGGAGCTCAATCAGCCGAACGTTGTAGCGTCTGCTTCTCCCCTCTAGGTCAGTTAGCTTAGCCGTTAGCTTCCTGTTTAGCTTGAAGCTAAGTTTTTACCTTCTCCAGCCACTTGTTTGGACTCAGTCCAGTTTATCCTTACGTTCTTGGAAGGATGTCTTAAACTCAGAGTTGCGTCATGTGTTTTCATGCCTCAGACTTTTCACGTGTTTTAGTGGTTTTTAGTGGTTTATATGTTAATTCATGTTTAAAAGAAATATGTTTCAGTTTCACAGATTAATCTCTTTGCATTAAGGTGTTAAGTTGGATAGCACTAGTTTTTTCACATTGGTATCAGCTTTGTTGTATTAGGGCACTTTTATTAATATTGAGAACATGCACATGGTATCGGACCGATACCTCATACTGGTATCGGCACTAAATATATCCCTAAATATAAACTACATGTGTGGCAGAAATACAAACAGACATGAAAATGTGTTGTATAACAATGTTTTATTTGTTACAGAAGGTGTTCAGGAGACTGATTACATGTGTAAAAAAGTAACATTCAATTTTAGTTTTAACTTCTGGTCTCCACCAGTTGTTCACGTGTCAGCTCCAACACTGTTACCAGAGATGATTGCAGGTTGATTTAAACAGATTTAACAGCTAAGACTTCATATGTCACATCAGAACATCAACATACCCCTGCAGCATGAAGCCAAGAACCAACAGCTCTGAAGATTTTAAGTTCAGAAGGTGACAAATGTGTGATTTTACTCAGCAGAATGATCCTGATGCGTTTCAAAGAAATCAAATTTGGATAAAACAAAACCACGATGCAACCTGAACAGTGCAAAAATACAGCTGGTGTAAACCAGATGGGACACATGGATAAAATGTGATCACCTTCCCCATTAAAACTCACACGCTTCAGAAAAATAGGACATAAAACGCAAGTTTCATCTCCATTAAGTGAATTCAACTTAATCTGCTCTTCTTCCACAATAACAATTTACTGGCTGTAATGTTTAATTCAGCATTCATAAGATGAATTTCCAATACAAGTAAATGTTATTCTTCCCTAAACCTTTGAAATTTTAGACCAGCGTTTTCAGATCAAATAACAAATCATCACCCAAAATATCTCCATCAACATATAGTGTGTTCATGTTATTTATTTGTTCACATAGGACAACACAAACCTATAAATTACCAGCAAGAGCACAAAGCATAAGGAAAAACTCCAACACACTAAATATTAAAGTTTTTGATTGTTTAAGAGGTTTATATAGTTGCCTAATAGTTGAAACAATAGGTTGTCATAGCAACCATTAAAACAGCAGCAAAAACTACTAATAAGGTCGCTACATTTATGAAGCTACTTCTTTCAATTCTAGCACATTTTTTAAGTAATTATCAAAATTAATTAAATGTATAATTTTCTTCCTCCCTGCAGGTCTAATCAGGCGATAGTAGATGATATTCGCCATGGCAACAGTGACTCCTTTGGGTTGGAACCTCTTAAACAGCTGCTGAAGCTACTGCCAGAGACAGAAGAGGTGATAACACACAGATTTTAAAATTACAGTATGAACTTTCAAACACAAACGTCCTCACTCGCATTGATAAATAAATCCTGCTGTTTGATCTACTGAAGGTGGAGAAGCTGAATTCGTACACAGGCGACATCTCCAAGCTCCAGCTGGCCGACTCCTTTGTGCTCCTGCTGATTCAGGTGCCCAGGTGAGCTGTTATTTTAGACTTTTAATAAAGAAATTTCAAGCTTCAGTTGTTTAATAAAAAAAGAGGATAAACGTAAAGACTTAAGTGTAGTTTTAAGGTTCACACAAATGAAGATAAAGATCTTTACTTCAGAGAAGTCTTTAAATTCTTGTTCCACTGCTGCATTCATCTCAGTCACTAGCTAATATGGAGCTAGGATGGGGACAAAGGTTTTTAGACTTGCATCTCCAGCTTGGTAACTCTCCATATTTGTAAGTCTAACAAGGACAGGCAAATCAAATCTACAAATACAGTTAATTCTGCAAGTCTGAAAATACAAGTTTAAAACATCTGTCACACATTTTACCCACACACTTGTCAGGCGAGCCAGAGGGAGAAGCCGGACACAAGTACAAAGCCAGCGTGTTTAATAAAGCCTCCAGCTCAAGAATGACCAGTGTGCGTCAGGAGCGATACATAGATCACACAAAAGACAAACAATACTACACAGTGAGTCAGTCTGTGCGGGGAGTCTATTTAGGTAGACGACCAGGTGTAGACTGATGATGATGAAGATGGGACGCAGGTGAGATCCAAGATGGCTGGAACAGAGGGATTCTGGGTAATGAAGTGCTGGGACCGGTGGTTAGAACTCAGGAGAAGTGGAGCGCACCCGAGATCCATGACAGCACTGAAGAACCAATCAGATTTCTCTAATCTGGCTGGAGGTGCGAAAATGACAAGTTACTGAAATCAGTTTTCTCAGAGCTAAAAGAGAACAAACAGCGACACATTGTAATTATGGTGATTTAGTACCACTATAAAACAGCTGTTAAATAAATTCAAATTATTTTCAAAATTATACAAATGAAAATATAAAGGCTAGTTCCTGAATCGGAGGCCCTGTTTGTCCACTGGGGCCCATCCCTAGCACCGGGTCTGCTTATGTCCCAAAATAAGCAAACATGAAATCTAATACTTTTTCCTCGTCTATATGACAGCTGATTGTTTAAAGGGTTAACAGACAGAAACAGTCATTGTTTCAAACAGGGTGTCCAGGTCCTCGAGGGCCGCAAGCCTGCAGGTTTTCGATGTCTCTCTGATCCAACACACCTGATTCAAATTCCTCAGCAGCTTGTTGCCAAGCATGTTGATTTCTGTGTGTGTGGGAAATGTGTAAATTTTCCACTAGAAATAAAACTGGTATCTCTGTCGGCAGTTACTCAGTCCGCATCGAGGCCATGCTGTTGAAGAAGGAGTTTTCTGGTTCCTATGAGGCCATCAAACAGAACATCAGGCTCTTTCGCTCTGCCACCAAAGGTAACAACTTCTCAGATTATTTCTGTAACTATGTAAAGTACTGGTATGTTGTTATCTTTACTGGGACTACAACATGTTTCTGAAGTGTCACCGCTAGTAAAATGTAAAAAATTAAAATATTGATGAGTTAGCAGCTTGACTGGTAGTGGCTGAAAACTCACTGAGCCTGTTGATTCCTACAGCTGATTAATATTTGCATTAACAAAGCTTATAAGAAGCAGCACATTTGGTTTTGGACCCAGCAGTTAACCCCTAAACCCTTCCTGTAAGCTAGGAGCAAGGTTACTTAGCTACCTGATGTCACCTACTGCAGGAAAGGCTAACTATATTTTAAATCTGTTTTACTTAAAACCACTAAAAATCTAAGAGTTTGGTGTTGCTACCATTTAAACTGTAGCTGAAAAAACCCCCGAGAATCTGCAGTTTATACCTGACGTAGTCAGGGGCTCTGAGCTTTCAGGCTAAAAACCCACCAGCCAATGGGAACCAAACCTTCAGTACATTCTGAGATGTTTGTGTCATTAGTAAAAAAAATAAATAAATAAAAAGAAGCAAGATAAAACAAACAAAAAAAAAAATTACAAGAATTTCCTAAAATAATTGAATCATTTTGAAAATGTTTTGCTTAGAAAAATTTTATTTTCTCTCAAAAATTGATATTAATTCGAATATATTAGCACCAAGCTAATTATTTAAAGCAACACTACATAACTGTCCAACCTTAAAAGATTGTTTCTGACTCATTTTGATGGCTGAATTACTGTCGTTAAAGGTGCCCCACAGAGATTTGGTGGTCTTGAATCTTTGGCCTCTTTGGAAAAGATCAGATGGAAAATCAGTCTGTGGTAGTTCAGAAGAAAAACAAGAGGCCATAAACTGAACCAGTTCTCACCAGCATGAGCAGAACAGCTTCAAGTACAGCACATTAACACTCTGTACAGAATACGTCTCAGGGTGGAGATTATCATGAGGAAGACACACATGTACTGATTGATCATCATATATCAGCCGTGTCTAGATTCATTGATGCAGTTTTACGCCAGAAAATCTAAACGAACTCTAAATCTTCATCAGCTCATTAGTACGGCCTCATTAGTGAAGTCCTCCACACCCATTACAGACAACTGCAGTTATTTATATCTCCTACAGTTAAATTAAAACTAATGATAAGACACAAAAGCTGAAAAAATCACTCTGAGATTGTTGTTTTACACATGGCCTGAAGACACGTGCATTATCACCACATATTCTGCCCTTATTATCAGTCAGGGTGCAGACAAAGGTGTGTGTGTTTTTCTTTAATTAACGTTTTGTTTTTGATCCATCTACTTCTTCCTTAACACCAAACACGTTTCTCTGTCTCGTGCTGTGCGTCTGAATATCTCACGATACGACGTGATGTAGAATTAGTTGCCAATAAAAAGATAAAAGTCGTGTTTAAGAAGCGTCAGCTTTCAGAGCCGCTGCAGAGTGAGACGTCGTCGTGTGACACAAACTAACACCTCAAGTATTTTTAGCAGTGATGGACTGTTAACTAAGCTCCCCACCCCGCCACCCTGCACCCCCAATCTGCTTACACTTGCAGTGATAACACAGTCTAGCATTTTAAACTCACTTTTTTTTCTTATATTGCACATTTACCCTCCTCCCCCCGTCTTTTCCTGTCTTTCTCATCCAGAGTTAATGTGCTGTGAGGAGCTCCATGCTGTTCTCCACTTGGTGCTGCAGGCCGGAAACATCCTCAATGATGTGAGTGGGTTGAAAACAAAGGAATTCATAAGTAATTAGACAAGAAAGACGGAAATGAAGCCGTAAATCTATTTCAAGCTGGTTCTTAGATGAATTTATTTGTCATGCTATATGTCAGGCTGACTTTATTCTCTCTATCTCTGCTGTTGAGATTCAGAAAAAAAAAAAGTCCTGAAAACAAATCTACAAAAATCACTCATCTAAAGCTCAATCCAAGAAAGTTAGGCAAAAAAAACAAAACAAAACAAAACAAAAATAATCTGGAGCTCTGAAGTTCCCCCTTTTATCCAGTGATGTTACTCCTCACATCCCCAATCAAGGTTATCTCCAGACAGGAGATGGCCCTGACTGTAGCAGACATGTTTGGCACTGATATCGTCTACAAGGCTGGAAAATCTAGTTTTTTGAGGGTTTTTTTTCTCTCTCACAGCTTTCCAAAGATCCTGTTTTTACATGAATTAATCATGAGACTGTTTCCTGACACGACCAGCCTGGATGATTCATCTTGTTAACTGTAACCTCTACTTTGTTTCAGCTCCCCTGACAGCTTGAATTCTTGGAGAACTTTGCTGATGACAAAAAATATTCTTCATCAGTGTGTTTCAACTTTCTTGTACAACAGTAAAGAGATTAATTTATAGGATGGAGGTTTTATTAGGGAGTGATGTAAACAAACAAACAAAAAGAGAAAATGAGTCAACCTGTCTTAGAAAACACACTCTCGGTTTGGATCAGGGGTGTCAAACGCCGGTCCTTGAGTGTCGGTATCCTGCAGGTTTTCATCGTTTCCCTGATCTAACACACCTGACTGAAATTAATAGGTTATTGTGACGATATTGACAAGATCCATTTGGATTCATTTGATTTTGTTCAGGTGTGTTGGAGCAAGGATGCCACATCAAAATTATCCCTAAACAGAAGCTGCATTATAATTCAAAGCTTTTTAAATCTTATAATCTTATGTGGCCATATAGTAAAATCTAAATTAAAACAAATCCCTGCCATGCTCAAGTCAGCCTCAGAGAAACCGCCTGACACTAGTGATGTTCTTCATGACTCAGTTTTGACGTTACGAAGCAGTAATGTTGCCAGTTCTGTTTCAATATGTTGCTTCAGACCACACCAGCCGAGATCTGTCAGACACGTGTTGAGCTGCTTCACGAAGATTTTGAAGGGCCTGGTCTTACATTACAACTTTATAAATACACTGACACAACCATTATTCTGATTAAATAATCACCATTTAACCTGTTTAAAAACAGAGATGCAGCTGGGAAAGCTTCTTTTATTACAGATTAGTCATACTGAAGAAGTAATGAAGCCCTTTCAACTATTTACCTCAAATGCATCTAGCAAGTCAAAGTCATGGTAGACGTGTCAAAGTGATTTCGTGCTTCACAAGGCTTCAGTTTCACCATCCCTAAACCACACTGCAGTAAAAAAGAGATAACATTAAATAGGAGTACCTGAATCCCATCTACTCTAAACAAACCTCTCTTTTAAGTTCAAACAAATCACTTACGCTGGGTACATCGGCACTGAAAGTAGCAGGCTGATGGGAGATGTAGTTGTCCAGTGAGTCTCAAGGTGCAGCATTGTGTTGAAAGAAGCTGCTGTGTTCTGTGTGTTACAGGGAGGTTATGCAGGAAACGCTGTTGGCTTTAAGTTGTCGTCTCTTCTAACTCTGGCCGACACAAGGGCCAACAAGCCGGGCATGAACCTGCTGCACTTTGTCGCCTTGGTCAGTAAACCCGAGCATTAATGTACTTATTTCATTTTAACTGTGTGGCTATTTATGTTATTATTACTTGTTTTTTAGTGGATGTGGTTCTGTTTTGAAATTGTGTTTCATATTTTTGTTGTTTTATTGTTGCTGTGAGCGATCTCTGCAGTTTTCTGTTTTTCACTTTTTGTAGCCCATAAACAAACTAAACACAAACTCTAAAACCATTTATCTTTCTTTCAGGAAGCTCAGAAAAAAGATGAGAAGCTGCTGACGTTTCCTCTCAAGCTGAGTAACGTCCAGGCCGCATCCAGGTATGTATTTTTTAGTCAACCTCTGGTGTCCTGTCACTATGTTCTTTCACCCTTTGAATTTTTTTAAAGCTCTCTAAAGGCCAAGTCATTGATTCATAAACTGAGCAGGTAGTAAATAAAGAGAAATTAAGAGTTTGTCTTTGTTAGGATCTCTTTGGAAACGGTGGATACCGAGCTGCAGTTACTTACATCTCGCGCACACTCTGTAGAGCAGAGCATCCAGAAAGACACAGAGCTGCTGCAGCAGATGGACAGCTTCCTTCAGGTAATACACCCACAAACACATCTTCCGCCACAACTAATCTTAAAACAGTTGTTTTAGGATGATTAGTTGCCTCCCTGGGTAGACTTTCTGCTCCCAGTTTAGGGTTTAGGAGCGGGCCAGGCGATGCTGGCTACTGGTATTTTATCTTTACTGGCCCTAAATAAAATGATGGTCTTTGTGCTTCATATCACTGGCAACGACTGGTCATGGCATCCGCTGTGTTTGGGATCCAGGATGGGAGTTTTCGGGTACAGAAGCCCAGTTTTCTAATATTTCATCGAGAAGTACTGCCTCGGCTTTCTGCACATGCACACAACACAAAAAACGTCACTTGATAGTAGGGTTGAGGAAACGCCCATAAACCCATACCACCCTCAAGTCTAGCTGTACCTTCATGTTCGGAAATAAATTCAATTAAATACTTTAATTTCATTAATATTTTATGTATTTTCATAAAAATTGTATATTTTACGTAATTGAGTTTTTCATTACTATATAATAAATATATAGAAAGCTTCATTAATTTACACTGTTGAGATGTCCTACTTGCTTAAATAGATAAGGCAGCTTTTTAAAAAGTATTTATGACCAGGCCAAGAGGCCCTGGTAGAGATAAAAACAAAATACAGAAACGCAAACGTATGACCATATAAACATACCACACACACACACTTCTTTCCTGCTCCTTAACCCTCCTGAGACCTTTTGCATCACTTGCTTAAAACCATGTTGTACACAAGCTGGTAGTTGTCTTCTGCCCCCTGGTGGGCACATTTTGCACTACAATAGTTTAGACAAATCACACAGTTGGTGACAGTCAGGATACTGGGCTGTTGTATCCTGATTTCTGTGTAGTTTATGGTTTAAGACAATGCTATTTATTCTCTATGGTCCTACGAGAGCTGGCTTCCTGCAGGTTTTCAATGCCTCCCTGCTCCAACACACCTGACTCAGTTAAATGAGTCATTGTGCAGAACTGCGTAGGCTGTTAGATCCATTTGTGTCAAGTATGTTGGAGCACACCGAATTGTGGGACCAAAATGAATAGCCCAGGTTATTCTCCAGCCTGAACAACTCAACTACAAGACTTACAGTAATAGTGGTCAGTGTCTGGGAGAGTTGTAGCTGTTGGTGTTTTTTAATGGTGGTTTTAATGGTTTAAATTGTTTTTTCTTGGAAGCTTTGGGTCGCATCAAACAGCGTTTCTACTGCTGTGCTGGTCAACAGAACTCTACAACTAATAAAAACACATCATAACAGCAGAGACTGCTGCAGACTGTTAGCTCACAAAGACGCCTGACAGCATGCATGTTTCCGTGTTGCCTTTTAGAGCACCATGTCATCTCTGTCCTCGCTGCGGGGCAGTAGGGAGCTGCTGAAGAAGGAAAGCAGTGAGCTGATTGACTTCTTCTGCGAAGACAGCGAGACTTTCAGACTGGACGACTGCTTCAGCATCATCCACAGCTTCTGCACCAGATTTTCTAGTGCTGTTCAAGTAAGCACAACCATTAAGACATTTACAGTTAAAATAAAAATACTACTAATATGAGACAGATTTTAGACAGGATTAGTTTTTGCTTTTTATTTACTTGGAATGAATAGAACTGTGGATCCGTTTCTTCACTCTGCCAGGATCTCTTGCAGTGTAAAGTTTAGAAAATCTTACATGTATGTGCAGTTACATTGTCACTGATTGTTTTTAGAGCTCAAAATGTCAGGCATGCCCACTGCTGAGAGCAAACATGTATCCTGCTCTAATGTTGGTTTTTATTTGTATTTTGTAAGTTCATGCTCTGAGTTTAAAGATAATTTTGTTTGTTAATCTAGAGCTCGATAAATGAGCTCTTCTGTGTCTGAGCTAAGATATGAGTTCAGTGAGTTAAGAAGTATTGTTTTCTTGGCTCTAAAGGAAAACATAGAGAGGGAGGCAAGGGAGGCTGCTCGTCGGCAGAGAATGCAGGAAGAGGATCAGAAGAGGCATTCGTGGCCTGGTGGCGAGGAGGTAAGGAGAACACACACTTAGAAACAAACATGCACCCAGTCCAGGACTAATAATAAGCCTCCGTTTTGTGGTGCCGTTGTAGGTGGAAGAAGCATTAGCCTTGCGCTGCAGTAGCGAGACGGACATCGTATCGCAACATGATGATGCCGAGTCGCTGCTCTCCTCGCTTCTAAGTAGTTCACCCAACCCTCGAGCATGGTCGCGGAGCCACATAAGCCAACACCGAACCCGAACCTCTCCATCCTGTGCAGCATCTGTTGCTGCCGAGCATGACCTCAGTAAGTTACTGGGAATGACAAACGACCCCATAGCTCCTCAGCGAAGAGGAAGCGGAGATGCAACGAAAGCTTTCCCATCTGCCTCACCTAAACTTCAGCTTCGTTCAGGACTCTCTTCAGCTAAGGCCTCAACTCATAGGCAAATAGAATCACAAAGCCTCTCAGTACCTTCCAAGACCTCCTATTCTAGCCAAGAAAACACAAACCGTACCACCTCCACGTACCGCAGCAAGGAAAATGATCAGACTCTAGTAAACGATGTCAATATTGCAAATACAGTAATAGATTCAAATCAGCAATCTGACAACAGCAACGATGAAAATAATGATCAGGTGTTTAGTAGCCAGATGGCTGACACTGATGAAGACAGTGAACACAACACAGCTATTAAAGAAAACACATCTGTGTTTATAAAGGAACATACACTGGTGCCTAAGCTTAAAACTTTTGATGAGGTCACCAGTCTGACCAACAATAATGAAGCTCATTGCATCAGTCGTCACATGGAGGACTTGGTAATCACAGATTTGGAAGAAGAGGGAGTGGACGAATCCCAAGAGCAGAAGGTGGAAAGTAAATCCGAAGAGACTGGGAATGCAGAGAAACCAGTTGTGATGAGGTCTTCATCACAAGGAGAGGAAAATGAGGAACAAGAAGACATGGCGATTGCATGGTGTGTGACAGGTGTATGTGAGGCCACTGGTGAAAACACACAAGCACAAACAGCGATGGATCAGCATGGGGGTGACAGTCAGGGAGGATACCAGCAAACTTCCTCTTTCCAAGTCAGTCACAAGCCTGACAAGCCAAACAAGACGACCTCTCGGACTTTCACTGATGGAAAAGCAAAACCTTCAGGTTCATCCAAACTATCTACAAAAAACCTTCCTACCTCTAAACATGGAATGAAAACATTAATCCCAAACATCACCTCTTCAGTTAGTAGATCCAGGTCAATTCGAACCCTAACCCAGTCTGAGAGCCAGAGTATGAGGCGAGTTGTGCCCATCAGGACCAGCCGAGGTTCTCCATTCATAACCAAACATCCTGAAAAGTCTGCAGCCCTCATTCGAAGCTCCTCCAGAACTCCGGTACTCACCGGTCTGACTCCTCCCCACCTCAACAGCACCTTTTACCAACAACGAGACAGACCAGCACCTTCCTCCTTATCCCAACGATCTGGCCCCGACTCCAAAGAATTGAGAGACCAAAAGGTTTCGACCATTCAGGGATCTGTTCGAGATCAGAACCAGGGCTTGCAAAGAAAGCCGTCAACCCGGAAGCCTGGAACAAAACCTGAAACTCAAACAGAAGAAAAATTATGTGTCTCCAAGCTGTCTGCACTTAATCAAGGTGGACAAGGAGGTAGCGTGAGTGCTCCTGTTACTCCTTTGCACAAAACCAAAATGCCCTCACCACATTTTGCTCGAAATACTGCATCATCGTCTTTCAGACGATCCCACATCATCCTTGATCCTTCTTGTTCACCTATTAGTGGTTCCCCTAAATCTTCCAGAAAGGATTCCTCTGCTGTCCCCGCAACTGCTGCCTCTTCGACTCCTACCAGACCAGGGTCCCCAAGACCCAAAACCACATCACCAGATCTCCTCAGCGTTTCCTCCTCGTCTCCACTGAGGAGGTCTCACAGTATTCGGTCATCTACTCTGTCACTGATCCACAACTCGCTGCCTTTCTCTAAAGGTCGCCACCGAAGCGATAGCGGCAGCTTCTCTGACAAGTCCACTCATTCCAAGGACGTGGTCAAAGCCACAAAGCCAAGCTGGAGATAAGAGCACACGTTTGAACATGACATCTGGGTGAAGTCTCCTATTCACCCCTTACTGGAGCTGAAATAAGAGTCAGAGGACTCTTTCCAATGTGAACTGTGGATTCCTGGATTTGAGGAGTCTTGGGGAAAGGATCCTATATTCCAGCCTAAAACCTAACTTCCTTCAGGTTTGAAGCTTCATTGTGGTTGAATAATGTGTGTGCACTGCATTTAAACTTACACTTTTTTTCCTGGTAAATGGATGCATTGATCAAATCACTACCTTATGAACCCTATGTACCTATGTACCTACCTTGTACTTGAAGTGCTCATAAATGATGAGAATATTTGATCCAAGTAAATGTTGAGGTTGATTTCCAATATAACAATAAAGTAAATACACTTAGATCCTCAGGAAATGCTGCATTTTAGCTAAATCTTTCTCAAAGTTGTCACAAAACAGCTGGTAGCTTATTATTTACCTTTAAGATATTTCCTCTACGTGGACATTGGATTATGTCTTGAAAAGCACATTTAGCTTCACTGGTTCCCCCACATGCAGTAAATGTTAGTATTTTTGTAACGCTTTTTATGAAAACTCTTGAAAAAAGAGCCTTAAGTAGCTACAAAACAGTCAGTTGTGTTTGCAAGATTTTGGTGAACAGGTGGTGTGTAGTGCTAGATGTAGTGATTAAAAGACTGATCATTTAGTATGAATTTTTGTTTGGACTGTAAGGTTGGATCAGGTAAAAAAGAAGAGAGGTTTGAAACCTATGGACTCAGTTTTTTGGTTTTTCTTATTTATTTTTTTAATAAAAAATTTCATATCATTTTAAAGGGAACTTTCAGTACATTTCCTGTTAGAAACACCCTATTTCAATCACATTTTAATCCAATTCAACTCATTTTAGTGTTATATAATTAATGAAATGCCAATTCATGAAATGTTTCTGAGCTAGCTTGAAATAGCACTCCTGAAGTTTGGTAGACTTTCACACTGGTGCCCCCTAAAGACAGCTAATCCAGCAATAATCTTGCATCCAGTCTCTTCTCTGAGCTCTCACCAGCCTGTAAAAGTCAGTCCGATGTTGACTCTCGTCTTTTCTCTTGCATTGTCACTTTCTCTCTTGGCTTGCTCCAGCATAAATGTGATGATCTGTGGGCGTGTGGGGTCCTGTGCAGACATCCATTGACACACCAGTTTGAAAGGATAAATTAACTTGATTCACACAATAAATGCTGATGATGATCAATGCTTACATTTACACAAACCAGTAGTAACCACACACGTAACTTGCAGAATAAAATAAAATAAAAACACAGAGGCTAAAAAGAAACCCCAGCATAAGAGACTGATCAATGTACTTAAAGGACAGAGTGTAAGTAGAAAGTAAATAAGTGGAGTGAAGGTGTTATGGTGGTGTTACACTGTACGGTTTTAGCCATATTGTAAGCTCATTTGATTTAGGACTAGTGTTGTTGGCAGCAATCAAAGATTTGACCATGATTCCTTCATGTTTGCCATCTTTTATCTACAACAGCTGAAAATTGCACAGTGTATGAGAGTAGGGGTTCAAGAAAGAAATGAATTTAGCGGAAATTCTTGTAGAGAGAACTTGATAGCTACATTTCAGCATAGCATACACATCTGAGGATAATCAGGCCCTAAGTTGAAGTGATGCATTAGCATCCATTAGCATAAGAGCACTTCTCACTTCTTGAGAAGCAAGAGTGAAAGATTTAGTCAGAAAGGAAATTATTTTCATGAGAAACACCATCTAACCCATCCTTTAATCCTTTCAGTACCTCAAAAAAAGCTAAATACCCTCAAAACATAGTCTGTGTTAGCATACACAGCTGAGTATAATCAGGCCCTTGAAGTGATGCATTAGCAACCATTAGCATAAGAGCTAGTCTATTGAGAAGCAAGTGTGGAAGATTTACAGTCTGAAAGAAAATTCTTTTCATCATAAACACCATCTAATCCTCCCCTTGGTCTTGTCAGTGGCATTAAACAATGCTAAATACCCTCTAAACTGTCTTGTTTGTTGGGCTGTTTTGATGTGTTGCATGGTTTACCTTTTATCCTTTTAATCAAAGTGGTTCACAGCTGATTTAACAAGGCTGGTGTTTCAGCACTGCTGCAAACATGGCAGACTGTAGTAAACACAATAGGCTTGTGATATTAAAATGCCCAAGAAGATTTATAAATGTTGCTGGAATAGCTGTTTATAGTTGAAAATAACAATTCTGAATGCCACATTTTTGCAGCACTCTCTTTGCAAAGCGGATTCCTTGCCAGTAAAAACAAATTTCACATTCACATTTCCCAACAAATCCTACTCCGCTTGAAGGTTAAATGATGAAATACCCTTTTGAGAAGTAAGAAGATCTTCATGCAGGTCTGTGTTGAGGTCAAAGAGAGCGAGCAGCATCAATTTTCTGTCAACAGTGAAAAAAAGCTTGAATATGCAAATAGTACCAGATAGTACTTGTCCAGTGACTTTAAATCCCCGTATCTGTTTTTCTTTGGTTGTTTTTGTTTTTTATCTTTACTTAGGCATTCATAAATCTGTTTTCAGATGGTAACAAATTTAGAAGGAAAATTCC
>JBAFTC010000006.1:3822638-3839600 GCA_037177435.1 Melanotaenia nigrans | reverse complement strand
ATCAGAAGACAAACATGACACACAACTCTAGTCATTCCAAATGGCAACTTTCTGGCTTTAAGAAACAATAAAAGAAATGACGAAAAAACATTGTGGTAGTCAGAAAAGGTTACTTTTACTGACCAAGCACAGGGAAAAAAAATATGGAAACACTCAATTCTGAGGAAAAAAATATGGAATCAGCCTATTTTCACAAACAAAAACAAAATTCTAACACCATTAATACTTAATTGCACCACCTCTGGCTTTGATAACAGCTTTCAGTCTCTGAGGCATGGATTTGCTGAGTGACGAACAGTATTCATCATCAATTTGGCTCCAACTCTCTTTGAGAGTCTAACGATAGCTTTCGTTTAGACATAATGACACAAAACAGTAAAGCTCGATTGTATTATTTTCTAACATGAGGTAACACCATTCCTCACATTTTAATTCCTTCCCTAACGTCTATGTTTTTTTTTTTATTTTACGTATTACAGCGGCAAGTTTATCTCTCAGAGCAGAGACTATTTATTACTTTACTTATGAATATTTATGAAGTATTTATCAGGTAAAACTTGCACATATCAGTCAACAAAATAGAAGAAGGAATCAGATTTTTTTTTTCTTTGTTAATTTGTCCAACAATTTCTCAGTATGCAGTACATCGACATTTTGGACATATATATTTAATAACTAAATTTTTTTTTTCATGAAAGAAAGGTGAAGTATTGTGCAAACGTGTCCTACATCAGTAAAGCACAGCAGGAACTGTACAAAGACAAGAAAAAAAAAGTCTAATGCACACATTGTGTTTATAACTTGTTTTACGGTAAAATATTTTTACAACTTTGTGCACAATGATGGGTTGGTACATACAAATGTTATTCTGTAAACCTGCTGGAACTGTTACCACTTCACACCAGAAAATGTATATAAAACCTCCGTTTCTATAAACATCCTGGATAATCAATCAGCATTGTTCGTCAGTAGCTTACCTTTTATGATGACCTAAAAAGAAACCATGTGATCCTACAGTCAGTGTTTCTAAGAAACTGAACAGCCAAACAGCTGGACAATACTGCATACCCCCCAAACAACGGTGTATTCAGACAGAGGCTTCTTCAGCTCAGCTGCAGAAAGGACATGACTTAACTTTAATTTAATTTAAATCATCCATTATTATTTTGCAACATCAGAATTTTCCCTTTTCCCCAAACAGGTATAAGTTTTTTGTGTTAAGTCTCTCATCACTAAATGTGTAACTGTCTATGAGCCTTGGTTGTGTTTGTGTTTCATAATGCAAAACAGCTGAGTTGAAAAGCCAAAGCACAGAGTGAAGGAGGAAGAGTAGAAAGGAAAGTTCTCCCTTTGCCACTTTGTTCAGTCAGCGATCTGTTTATATTTAATCTCTACAGCAGGATTCACACCAGTTTCAACTGTCTCCTTTCTCATCCTCTTTGGAAGCGATGCTGTGCTTTGCCAAATTTATTTGTGGCTCGATTGCTTTAGCTGGAAAGTAGAAACTCACAAATGTGATAATGAATCATGTTTCCATTCAGACCGAGCAATACTAGGAAGAGATGGAAAGTCTAACATCACTGGTAAATATTCCCATGATGATTTACACTCACCGGCCACTTTATTGGTCACAGTTACTCAAGTGTTTGTTAACACAAATAACTTATCATCAATCACATGGCAGCTACTCAGTACATTTAGTAATGTAGACCACTTGCTGAAGTTCAAACCAAGCATCAGAATGGGGAAGAAAGAAGTTTTACAAAGGGGGATGAATGTGGCATGGTTGTTGGTAGCAGGGGGGGGCTGGTCTGAATAACTGCTGATCTACTGGAATTTTACATTACAGTCATTTAGCTGCGCTAAACTTACAATAGTCAGGCAGTAACATTAAGGGTCTTGCCTAAGGACCCAACTGCAAGATATTTGTCCTCTGGGGGATTCGAAACCTGGTCTCCCACATAGGAGACTGATGCTCTGCTAACTGAGCTAACCATCTTCACACACACCATCTCTAGGGTTTGCAGAGAATGGTCTGAAGAGAAAATATCCAGTGAGCAGCAGTTGTCTGGACCTTTATGGTTTGTTGATGTCAGAGGAGAATGGGTAGACTGCTTGGAGGTGATTGGGAGGCAACAGGAAGTCAAATAACCACTGGTTCCAACCAAAGTTTGCAGAATAGCATCTCTGAGTACACAACATTTCCAAACTTGAAGCAGATGGGCTACAGCAGCAGAAGACTACACCAGGTGTCACTCCTGTCTCCTAACAACTGGAAACTGAGGCTACAAATCACACAGACTCACCAAAACTGGACAACGGAAGATGGATAAACTTTGTCTGGTCTCATGAGTCTCCATTTCAACTGCAACATTCAGTTGCATTAAGTCATGGATCCATCCTGCCTTGTATAAATGTTTCAGGTTGCTGGTGGTGTCATGGTGTGGGGGACATTTTCTTGGCCCCTTAATATCATCTAAACATCAATCAAACACCACAGCCTAGCCTATTATTGTTGATGACCACTGTGTAGCATCTTCCGATGGATACTTCCAGCAGGATAATGAACTACGTTACAAAGCTCAAATCATCTCCAACTGCTTTACAGAATACGACAACGAGTTCACTGTACTCCAGCAGTCTCCACACTCACCAAGGGCCTCATTTATAAAGCTGGCGTAGGAACAAAAATCCGCGTACGCCAAATATAGCCAACTTTTGGGATTTATGAAAACCAAACTTAGCAGGAAATGTTCCTACCTCTATGCAAACTCTGACCCAGGTGTACGCACAGAATCTAGCAAAACGAGAAACGGTGGCACCAACAGCACAGAATAAAATCAAGGAAATTGTGTGAAATGTGAGACATTTGTGCACAATCCACTATTACCTTTCACACAACATGTTAGATATTAAAGCTTTTTGCAGAAATTGATAAAGACGCACATTAAATATTAATACTTAGAGCTCACGCTTGGGAAAAAGAACAAAAGCAAACAAAAATCCATCTAGCTAAATAAGGTGGACGGTCTGCTGCCAGCATGTCAGAAAGTCATTCAGCAGAGCAGGACGCAGACTGGAGGCTGGAGGTCTAGAAGTGATGCAACGCTAATGAAACACACAAGAGGTGGATTTCCTTTTATTTATTTATTCTTACACAATCTTTTTTTCCCCCCTTTTTTATTGTTGTCCTAATTTCTGTCCAGACGGTCTTTATTTCCCACAACTCCTTGTCCACCTGGTTAATAGTGTTGATCGTGTCCCTCTGCACCGCCCACCAGCTGGAGCACCCAGCAACTAGAAAGAAATATTATTTAACACTAAATAAACTGCTACCAATCTCAGATGTACCTGTCCATATTTATTTTATAAATTAAAACAAATGACTAAACTACCGGCGTCAGTACTGTCATTTAGCAGACACTTTTCTCCAAAAAGTGATTCATCACTCGGAGAATCAAACTTCAGTCTCCCGCATGTGAGACGGATGAGCTGTTTTAACATTTGTTAACGTGGTCCATCAGGATCTCAGTCCCACATCCTAAAAAATTCCACTTCTTAACTCTTTTTCCCTCCTGAGCCATCATGGAAATGATGTGATGAATATATATTACAGGCCTTCACCTGACCATTTATAGCCACCATGTGGGCGTGGGAAGGCGTTCCCTCACGTGCATCCACTTTAGAGTTGATTTTAATTTATGAACAGAAACAGGTGTAGGACGTGCGTGGGCACTCTTTGATAAATCTGAAAGTAGAAGTGCGCAGCATTAGCCTTTTGCACAGCAGACGCCACCTGTAGTTTGCTCTGCTACACACAGTTTGATAATTGAGGCCCCAGGTCTGCATGGACCTGGTCTTACATGTTGGTTTGGTGTATAGACACTTATAGTTATGACTATGATTTAAGGTCTAGGCTCTTAACAAGTACCGTCCACATAATCAGCCTATTTGCTTGTACACAGGTGAAGATCTGGGATATTCCCACCTGTGGCGTCAAACAGAACATTACCAAGGCCAGGAAGACTCTGATTGGTCACTCGAGGAGGGTGGCGATTATTGAGTGGCATCCTACAGCTGAGAACCTGCTGCTTAGCTCCGCCTATGACTACAAGGTCAGGCGCCTCATTGGTCAGTACCTCAGTCAGCTGAATATATTAACTGAACTTGTGTTAGCGTCATCTTTGTATGGAGGGATCTACAAATCTGTATCTTTTTGACATATTTAGACATTTCTAAAGGCCCAGGGCAAATTTAATAAAAGAATGATATTTTTGTTAAAAACAATCACTTATAGCCACAATGTTAAAACTACTGACAGATAAATGAAATCCCTGTTTCCACTGAGTGACACGTTCTGGGTTGGTACAGTTAGAAATGGCCTGGCCTGGTCAGACGAGTGTTTTCATAGCAATTCCGACCCTCAATATGTAGGCAGGGTTTAGCCCAAATGTCTAGTGTTGCTCCCACGACGGCCACAGTCCTGCAAGTTTCAGTGTTTTCCTGCTCCAACACACCTGACTTAAATGAATCGTGCAGAACTTCATAGCTGTTGGAGCAGGGAAACATTGAAAACCTGCAGGACTGCAACCTTTTTGGTTGAACAGCTCTCTACTACTGCAATGACAACAAATGTAAAGCAACAACTAGGAACAGGCATCTTATTCTTATCTTTTCAAAGCTGAGTGAACAGTGAAGTGAAACAGCTGATGTCTAACAGGGTTTCTATCTTCTAGGCTTGTTTTTCTACCTCCCAATCAACAAACTTTAGTAGCTCTGCCCTAACCATATTTTTCTGTTCTCCTGGACTTTCAAAAGCCTAGAAATTGTACAGTTCATTTCAATTGTATGGACCCCTTTTATAAAAGAAAAACAAAAGCCCGTTTCCACCAACGGGTCTGGCTTGGTACAGGACAGTTTGTTGCAGTTTGGTTTGGTAAATCCTGATCTCTGTTGCATTTCCACAGACAAATATACCCTTTCTGGGTAGGCAGGGTATTGGCTGGATAGAAGGCACAGTCAGTTTTTGAATGTTGAAAAATGTGCACCCACTCAGACCCATGGTGGAAACGGGGCTATGGTGTACCATACCCTACCGACCCAAACCATACCACTCTTTGGAAACATAAGTTAGCTCACATCAATGCTGTTTCTTGTAGGAAGCTAGGTGGAGCTAATTCTGTACTGATGGTGCTTGGCTTTGCAAAGGTCTGCAGGAACCAATGTGATCCATCTCTGGTGCAAACATTTGGTCTGGTGTTGAGCTAATTTAGGCTATAAATCAGTCTCAGCTAACGTTAATTCCTTAATTGTTTTTGCTTGTGTTGGAGCAAGGAGTTGTATCAGTACTAAGCTCTATCTGGCCCTGTGTCAGTCATTGGAACTAAAATATTTTAACTCTTACACCATTTTAGCCACCATTACTGAACAGGACAAATTATTTGGATCTTCTTTTTTATGTGACCATGAAAATATGTGGTTGGCAAACAGAGGCAACCCTAATGTTATTTAAGTCCCCAGAAATAAAGAAACCCAGCAAGAAAGACACCTAAAATTACCCAAATAAATGTGTATCTGCAGACATGAGTGCTTCATCACAGCAGTGTTATGATGTATTTTAGTAATCCCACCGTACAGGTCTGACCTGGCTTCATTTCTCATCCCGGTCCAGGTCCTGCTCTGGAATGTGTCCCATTCGGGTGCAGTCATCCGGCATCCGGTCCGGGTGCTCCTGATGCCCATTCATCACCGCTACCCATCGGAGGCGCTGCTGCTGTCTGTCAGCTTCAACAGTGACGGCAGCAGGCTGGCGGTCACGTCCAAAGACAGACGGGTTCGAGTCCTGGACCCACGGGCGGGAAAGATTTTACAGGTTTCTGTTTGAAGTGTTTGTTTCGCCTGATTGTGTTATCAGGTTAAGTTTGGAATTACAGCGCTGATGTTTCTGCAGGTGTCCAGCAATAAATCTCACCGGGCCAGCAAGGTTTTATACATCGGAGGGTTGAAGATGCTTCTGTCCACAGGCAGCTCACGCTGGAACCAAAGACAGATCATCCTCTGGGATCCCGTAAGACACATTCATTTATTAAAGTTAAACCTCGATCATCTTCTTTCTGTGGGACATAAAATATGCATGAAATGAAACAGACACACAATTACTCATTTATGAAATTCAATGCTTTGGCCACATACTTAAATACACTGGGGAGGATTTCTAAACATTCCTGGAACAAAAATAAATTGTCTAGTTTTTTTTTTTTATTAAGTTCACGACTGAAGAGGAAGCAGAACCTCGAGACCCTTCATTATATCTGTTAATCTAATTAATCAGGTCATGAGTCAAACTACAGTTTAATGTAAATGATGCCCAAAGGTTGGGCCTTACCAACAGAAGCAGAGCACAGCCATGCTTAAAATGTGCCATGCCTTATCCGGAGATCAATTATCTCTGTGTAACAAAGCTAATTTCTTGTATTAACAAGTTAAATGGGTTATATTGTAATCATGATTCAATCTAACTAAATTAATGCATCCTGTGCCAACTTGTTTTAAATTTAATACTGAAAATGTCAAATTAAAAGTTTAAGTGAGCAGATGCAGGAAATTACTCTGAAATATTGGTCATAATTTCATCTGGCCTGTGTTTTCATTGTAATCATCCCATAAGGTGGCTCCATATCCCCATGCCTTGACAGTGAGATCACTATGTTGGGTTTTACCTCACCAAAAAAAAAAAAAAACTACATGCTACAATAAACTTCCATGCAAAACAATTTTATTACAAAAGTTTCCGCACAAGAACATTTAAGTAATGCATATGTACCTAAATAAAATCTACTATGCAAGATTTAAAAAGTGTACAGAAAAAAGTGAGAAATACTGGAAAAATATAAATAAAAATAGAATAAACCTGAGCGACACGTGTCACGTGAAGAGGGTGTGGACAATTTTATATATAAAAAAGAACGACTCACAACTGCGACTCGGTTCTCATTGTTCATTTAAAAACTCGTTCAAAAGAATCAATTTGTTCACGAATGTCAAATCTCTATTGTTTTCTAATAACTGGATCATTTATGCTTTCACCTGATATTTAGTAATGACTCCAGTACAGAGTCAATCATCAGGACAGCTGTTTGAAAAGCTGGAGTTACCTGTAATCTAATACACCAGATTCTTATTTGAGCTCTCTATAGTAACTGTGGCATCTTGAGCAAACAAAATTAATCTTCTGTTATCAAAATTTAACATATTGATAAATAAAGACATATTGATTGCAATAAAGACTAGAACCCTCAACATAATTAGATAAATTCATCACATATTACTAGAAAATAGCTTTGGTTATTAACTCATAATCTCTTAGTTACAATTGCACAACAAATTTCCAACTTCTTTCTCCATTTGTGTGCAGGACGACTTATCTGAGCCTCTGTATGAAGAAGATCTGGACGGATCTGCAGGAGTTCTCTTCCCTTTCTATGACCCAGACACACATATGCTCTACCTGGCTGGAAAGGTTGCTAAATACATACTAAATCCACTATTTCCATGCCCAAGATTATTAAAAACCTGCCTCAGTTATCAGTCGCAAGGAAGAGCAAAAATGTTTGTGCAATGAATATATTTCCAAAAGGATTTTAGATCAAACTATTTTTTAGTGATTTTTGGCTTCACAAGTTTATATTTCTGTTGCTATAACAGCATGAAACACGGGACGATAGAGGCTGAGGGTTGCTGTTTTTTTTTTGTTTTTTTTTTGTAGGGAGACGGGAACATCCGGTACTACGAGCTGAGCTCTGAGAAACCTTACATCAGCTTTCTGATGGAGTACAGATCCCTGCTGCCACAGAAAGGCCTTGGTCAGATAAAAACACACATCTGTGCACTGATAAATTATATCTGGGGGATGGGGAAAATTAAGCTAAGTGTGCAACCATTCATTCAGAAAAAGACCAACCTAGTAAGTTCAGCCAGTTACACCAGTTAGCCAGAACGTTAGACCCGTTTCCACCAACCGGTTCAGATCAGTAAACATGTTCTTTGCATGTCCACAAGCAAAAACTGGGAATAACTGATTTGACCCAAAAGGGTGGAACTTGACATTCTGTATTCTGTTAAACGGCTGGAAGAATCATCACTTCCCATGTGACCCGGCAATAAGAACAAAGCTGCAGCAGCACCATGTTTAAATAAGCCGGGTTAGATTTCTGTTGTTTAAAGCCACGGGCCAAGAAGAAAGAACACAAACTGTTGGATGTCCACCATTCCCGCTCTTTGTTTCTAAGTCTCTTTCTCCTTCCTCATAATTAAAGGAAGGCATCACTAGCTGATGCATCAATCCTTTCCTCCCAGGTAAGGGCCTGGTTGGCTGTGGAAATACAACAGAGGTTTACAGAACCAAACCTGTTGTTAGAAATGCGTCTATAAACTTATTAAAGTAGCACCTGACAGTTGGTGGGAGATATCAGGCAGCAAGTCAACAACCTGTTCTTGACGTTAATGTGTTGGAAGCGGAACAAAGGCAACTGTGAATGTTTGAGCGACGTAACAAGGGCTAAATAGTGACGGTTAGACAGCTGAGTCATAGTATCTCCACAACGGCAGCTCCTGTGGGATGGTTCTGGTCTGCAGGAAGCATGCCTGACCAAAAGTTGTCCCTTTTAGAGGAGACCACTTCCACCAAAGTGGCCCACTGCATGCAGCATTGGAAGGCTAAGGTTTGATGTACATGGGGAGCTGGCTCAAGCTGTCCTTTCTAACGAAGAGGCTTGTGTACCTAAGTAGAAAAGGTATAAGTTAGTAAACTACAAGGCTGCTGACCTGTTTCCACCATCCAGAGTATCTACAGCAGACCTGTCAGTGTTAGATCTGGACCATGAAGAAGGTAAGCCGGTGGGTGTAGTGTGATGCTTTGGTCGATAATCTGCTGGAAATACTGCATCCTGCCATTCAAGTGGCTGTTACATTGACAGTCACCACCTCCTGAAACATTTTACTTTGCCAAATGCGTCCCTTCATGGAAACAGTATTCCCTGGTGGAAGTTTCTCTCTCTCAGCAGGATAATGTGCCCCGCCACGCTACAGATAATCCAAGGATGGTTAGACGACATCAACTTGACGTCCAAATTTTTCAGATCTCCAATCAAAACATTTGTCCATACCTCGAAGGGTCAGGGTTTACTTTGGGACAAACAGGGGGTCCTACTGAGGATTGCAATGGATGGCCGTAATATTTTAGTTGTACAAAGAACAACAACTACCAGCAACAAATGATTGATAAAAAATTTGCCATTATTCAGGCACTGTTCTACAACAGTCCTCTATTATTAGCTCAGCATTTCAGACCAGATCCTGAGCCATGAACAGTTTATTGATTAAAGCAAATTTTACAAATGACTGACATCTGCCATCATTTCAGGGGTGATGCCAAAACGTGGCCTGGATGTAAACGCGTGTGAGGTTTTCCGGTTTTATCGACTGATAGCCATTAAAGACTTGGTGGAACCGCTGTCGATGATTGTACCACGAAAAGAGGTTCTTAAGATCCACCCTGCATTTCTCACTAAACACAATGGAAAGCAGGTTAAGTCATGTTATAGGGCTCTGCCCTGCCTTTTCAGTCTGGAGTTTTCCAAGAGGATCTTTATCCGATGACCGCTGGAGGTCAGGCAGCCATGACGGCTCAGGAGTGGCTGCTGGGGGTCGACAGAGGTCTGTACCATCAGTGTATTTAAACCAAAACTGTTCTCAGATTCATGACATGATCTGTGCACCGCAATCAGTCTGTTTCATCTCTCCGTCAGAGCCAGTGTTGATTTCCCTAAAGCCTGAGATTCGAATAGAAAACCCTTACGCAGAAACCCCAGTGGAGAAGGAGCCGGTGCGCCGGTTCCAGATAGCTCCACATGGAGGAGCAGTGAAGGCAGACCAGGACTTAACTGAGCAGGTAGATCACCATTAATCTGAGTTATATATATATATATATATATATATATATATATATTCTCAGAAAGCTAAAATAGATAGTGGATCAGAATTTAAATGCACTATAATAAACATGTACAGTACATAAATACTATGTGTATAACTTTCTGCATAGAAATAATTATTGCACATAACAGCATAGGTGTAATTTACATGTGTTAAATGTTAAATCTGATGCCAACTAATTCATACAAAACACTACAGAAGTTAACATCCATCTATTGAGTCAGCTTAATTAAATGAATACGATAATTTGTCTGCATCCAGGAGATAACTTCATGTAGGCCACGTGCTTTACACGAAGGTTAATAGTGGATTATTCCTTGTTCCTTTAGTAATTAAGGGATTGACAAATAGGGAAGACAAACAGACATGTTTGAGCTACAGTGCTCATCAGATAGTTGTAGCTCACATAGAAATACTTTAAAATGAGCTACATCAAGTCTCAGACATGGTTGCAGCACATATAATACCTGAAAATCCTGATGTTGAGAAAGAAACACTCGTCTCAGAGGTCTGAGGAGTGTTATTTGATTTCTGAGCATCTTTCTAACTTACTGGAAACTTGTAAACCTGCTTTTCTTATTAAAACTGCCCACGGAGCGTACATCCGGAACGTTTTCTAGTTATTTATGAATATAAAAAGTAACAGTAGTCATTTTAGTGTTTTTCCCACCAAAAAATGGAAGTTGCAGTTTTCTTGTACCTTTTAATAAATTTCCAAAAGGATTTCACCATAAATCATGGACGATTGATGACACTGAAATCAGTCACATTGTTCAGATTTCATTATATTTTGAAGTACTGTCCTCCTGTCCTGTGTCAGGCCTTCCTGGAGGAGCAGCTGGCTTACCAGGATGCCAAATACCCCAGAGACCTGAGCGATCTGTCCGGCTGGCAGCCAGATGAAACACAGCTTCCCCTCTGGACGTACTACTGCACCCCACACTGCTGCGAACCTGCAGAAACACCACCACCCACCACTGAGAGGGAGGTCAGGCAGAATCCATTTCATATGTACACCCTTGTCTTTGGACGGTGTTCCTCTTCATCTAGCCAGGACCATCTCTTTCTTTCAGCTCCTGCAGGTGTTTTACAGTCAGCAGGATGAAATTAAAGGTTTGAGGGAGGAGCTGCTTCAAAAAGATGTCAGTACACACACAGTACATCATCTCATGATAAAAGAAAAGAAAATTAAACTTACTGTAAAAGAAGAACTTGGTAATCCAACAACAGATTCTTGTGAATGAAAGTAACTCCATTTGTTTCCATGCTGCAGGTCAGAATTGCTGAACTGGAACTGGAGATCAAGAACCAAAGGAACAATTTGAGGGCGACCTTTTGATTTTAGTCAGGTACATGTTGTAGGAATTCCTGCATTTGTATTCAGTCCAGCTAAAAACAAACTTTGGTTCAAGTTTAAAATTTAAATCCGTTTTTAGCTGGAAAAAGCGTGCACCTTTTACCTCAAAATAAAGTTTGTTCAGGTCCTTGTTTCCTGGAATTAGATTGAGAGTTTAGCTTTATGGCCATTAAAGGCTTTCATACATGAACGCTGAACGTTACACAATAAAATTTGGTCTGAATGTTGTTGTTTTTCACTCATATACCTCACAATGAGATCAACCAGTCAGCTACCAGGTGGCACCGGAGTGTCTTCCAGTACCCGTTCGGGAAAACTGGGAGACACTGCAGGGGTACATGAGCAAAAGAGAGGGGGATAACTTGTTATATCTTTCTTCCTTAATAGATCTTCTCTTGGCTGGCATAATGAAGTGAGTCAGTTCAGGTGGTCAGGATTACTACACGTATGTAGAAATGTACATGTATGTACATTTAGAATAACTTCTAGAACTTGTAAAGTTACTCATCATGTGAAACGATGTATTTTTTAGTTCCAGATACCCATGACTCAATGTTTTATGTTTTTGTAGATCTATTGTGATTTGTAAGTTGTACTGAACGTGTAAACGAGTAAATATATTAATGTGCGAATATTTAAAGTAAATGAATGTGTGTTTTTTTCTGATTTTCTTTATTCTGGGGAGCCTTTAAAAGATCTGGCTAGAGACAACAAATGAAAAATGGCTCTTTGGCTAAATCTGGCATAATTTCAAGTGTTCATTTATATAAATAAATATATATATATATATGTATATATAAAATTATAAAATTCATTCAGGGGTCTGTAGCCCGTCCCAGTAATTACCAGGCAAGGGGCTGGACGTTCTCATGGACATCCAAACACCTCACAGAATGATTTCCAGGATAAAAATATTGTTTACTTTGCCTGAGTGAATTTCAATAAATCAGAGGTGAAAATTTTCATTTGTATCCTTTAAGGTTTTTCCCCCAGACGATAACACCATGCAAACAAATCCACATCGATGTCATTGATCACCCTCAGTAACAAAATGTTTTGCTCTCACATACACTTGTAGTCTTGCTTTGTGAACGTTAGGGTCTAAACTTTAAGCAACAGTCAAAAATAAACACTATTATCCACGTTCTTCGGTAATTAGCAGTTGACTGTGTGATGCTTTCAACCCTAATGAGGGTCGATGAGGCTCTAAAGGACATTTTCCAGCACAATTCACAGATCTGCTGCTCTGGTGGACAACATGCCTGATGGCTGTACATCATTTCACATGTAATTAGATTAATCTGAAACACGTTTCGACAGCATCACAAGAACCTTGTTTGCATTTTTATGCAATCCGGCCCACTTTTGTTTGGGCTGAGAAATGGAGAAATTTCAGCATCTTGGGGCCTTGTTAACCAGTGAATGAGCAAACCTCAAACCTGGAAGAATGAAACTACAAATACAACCAGCCCACAATGAGCTACTTCTAAAGGGTGGCTGGACTCACTGTGAGGGAGAAACATGGTGTGGGACATAATTATTTGTCTGGGTTCAGGTTACAGAGTAGGAATCAGGCTCCTTGTGGCATTAATTCACCTCTCTAGCTGGTAAAACTACAGTTTACATGTTGCCCCTGAATGCAGCAGTAAAGCAGAGGATTCTGGGAAAACACTTGTTAAAAGATAAAAGGCAAGAAAGACGACGGCAGAAGCAAAATGTTAAGATTTTATTTACAAATTCTTTTTTTTTTTTTGGTTTATTGTTTAACTTACAGAAGTAAAAAAAAATTAAACAAAGGAAACAAACTACCAAGCAGAAACAAATGAGAAGGCAAAGGGAGGGATGAAGAGAGACGGTGTCCCCAGACAACCACATCAAAGTAAACAAAAATTCTCTGAAAAAATATTTCTTTTAAAAAGCTCTGTTGGCAAAACAAACAAAACAAAAAACAAAACGGAGAAAATACAATCTGCCCTGAGCGCGCTCGGCCGCGGTGGGGGAAAAGGGGGGCGGGAGGAGGGTCTGGTTTAGGAGGATCTCAGATGTTCAACTCAGTGACATCACGATGATGTCAGAGAACATCACCTGGACAGACGGAAGGAGGAGGATGGTTTGGATGATCCATCAGCCTCTGCAGACAGAATCTGAACTCATTCATTCTCTTCTGATGTTATCGGAGTAAAAACTGGTGCTTTTCCTTCTTTAACAAGAAATTTGATTCAAAGTTTTAAAGAAATTAATTGTTTTCTCTCCACAGGAAGACAAACAGTTTGGCTTCAGAGTGCTGAAGCAACGTTTTTATCCCGTTAAAAAGTCCTGAGTTGTTATCTCTGAGCCGAGGCTTTGTTTAGAAGAACTTTAAATATCCTGCTAAGTTACACGTGTACAAAATCCACTAAAATCTGACCATGTGTCATTGTTCTTAGTGAAAAACATGCAGATTTTGGGTCGTTTGGTTCAACAAAAGACATTTAATGAGTCATTCTTGGCTATGAAATGAACAACGGGTGCTTTGGAGTTGGAAAGTTAAACGTTTGGTTCCTGAGTTCAGAAAAGTAGACGTGTTGTAATACGAGACAGCTTGGGCTTTTTTAAATCATTAATAGAAGTAGTTTGGATCTGTGAGAAGAAGCTGATGAAGGGTGAGGAGGAGGAGGAGAAGACCAGATTCAGAAATGGGAAGCAGCCCATGGGTGTAGGGATAAAGGAGGTAAGGTAGGAGGAGGCTGGGCCAGAGGTCAGAGGGGTTTGCAGGGGCCTCTGTGAACCCTCAATCATCATCTTCGTCCTCATCATCAGGGTCCCTCTTTCTCTTCTCTCCTTTAGCTGGAGATGAATCCTCGTCTGCAGAGAAAAAAATAGATTTACCACCAGTTTATCAGAGTTAACCCTTAAAACTCCAGATCTTATTTTAGATTTTTGGTCCGCCTGGTTTTTAAATGTAAAACAGCCTGTAGGAGCTGAAGCTTTTAATCCCAGTCAGCATGCAGACACGCTGACTGTCCATTCATTTCAGTTCATTTGAACCAAAATGATAAAGTAATGAAGTCCAAATTCCTCCACATGGATGTGAGACTAAAAGGGTCATACAGAAAACAAAGGTGATTCTCTGTGGAGCCAGAGAACTGTAAAAAGTACAGGTACAAATCAAATCTACAAGAAAGGATTAATTAAGTAAATGTTACAGGTACAAAACACTTGTAACACATTTTACACAAACTCAAGAACCAGATTTCTCTAATCTCCAACCAATCCCAGACAGACAAACATGTCTATTATTAGCTACTTTAGCTAAAAGTTCTTAAACGTTTTGTCTGTAAATCGACTTACTTTTAAGCAGCTATGATGGCTGGACAGGCTTGGCCAGCTCTTTCTGCGATTGGTTACAGAACTGATCCGTACCTTGAGATTTATTTTCTACCTGCCCTTGTTTTAACACGAGCAAATATAAAGATACAAGCTCGGTCCCTAACCCAGCTCCACGGCTCTCCAAGCTGTTGAATATCAGGGTTTACTGCATGATGTTAATACAAATAGGAAGTATGGAAAAATTCCCGTTAACAACATTATCCTTAGAACAACCTTAGATATACTTGTTGCCATGGTAACTAAGGAGGTATCGACACTATCTGGCTGTCCCATCCACATATGAGCTAAACAGCTGGATTTTCTGGATATCTAAAGATAAGCCGTTTTCCTAAACATTTGTTTTTGAGGCTCTAAAACTGTTTCCGTGTGCAGAAAAAGCCGCATTTTTCTACAAGCTGGCGCCTACAGGGGCTATATTTACTCACCTTCCTCCTCGTCTTCATCATCTTCATCTTCGTCACTGTCCAAATCTCCGTTCACCTCTGCGTCCTACAGAAACAAACACGAGTTCATTTCATATCAAACCCGACAGGATGGTTGTGGTGGATTTCGTTTTAAAACACTTCTGACTTCCAAGATCACAACTACAGTAAATACGACTGATTCAGGGCCAAAAATGACCAACACCTCTAAAAATGTCCCCGTATGGGAGCTTTAGCTAACAATTTAAAACGTAACGTACACTCACTGGCCACTTTAACTGCTTGTTAACACAAATATCTAATCGGCCAATCAGGAGTCAGCAACGTAACACATGTAGGCATGATGAAGACGACTTGCTGAAGTTCAAACTGAGCATCAGAAAGAGAAAGAAAGAGGATTTAAGCCACTCTGAGTATTGTTGGTCTGAGTATTTCAGAAACCACTGATCTACTGGGATTCTCACACACAACCATCTCCAGGGTTTACAGAGAATAGTCTGAAGAAATATCCAGTAAGCAGCAAATGTCTGGACCAAAAACAACAACTTGAAGCAGATGGGCTACAGCAGCAGAAGACCACACCAGGTACCTCCTGCCAGCCAAAACTGAGGCCACAATTCACATAGACTCAACACAACCGGACAACCGGAGGCCTTGGATCTTCAGAAGCTTCAGGCTGCTGGTGGTGTAATGGTGTTGGGGATATTTTCTTGGCCCACTTTGGGCCTCTTAGTACCAACATACCATCTTCTGATGCTACATCCAGCAGGATAATGCACCATGTCACGTAGCTCAAATCACCTCCACCTGCTTTCTAGAGCCTCAGTCCAGCAGAGCAGCTTTGAGATGTGGTTGAACGGGAGATTCTCATCATGGATGCAGCCGACAAACCGCAGCAGCTGTGTGATGCTGTCATGCTGATATGGAGCAAAATCTGAGGAAGGTTTCCACCAGCTTGTTGAATCTGTGACACTAAGAATTTAGGCAGTTGTGACGGTATAAGAGGTCCAACCTGGTACTAGAAGGTGGACCTGCTAAACTGGCCAGTTAGTGTATGTTGCAACAGCAGAGGAAGCAACAGTTTTAGGCAAAAAAAAAAAATACAAAACATGATTTTTTTTTCCGAGAAGATGAAGAACATCAAACAGCAGGATGCTTCATCAGAGACGTCTTTGTTCACTTTGATCCGGTACTGCTGCCAGATAGCAACAGTTTCCGTTTGATTCTGCCTAAAAGCTCAAAACTAACCTCATCATCACCACTGTCTTCATCGTCATCATCATCTTCAGCCACCACGTCTTCTTCATCTTCCTCTTCCTCGTCTTCAAAGTCCTCTGACTCCCCCTCTGAGATACAGTAATATTTTGTTAGCCTCACAGGAAAACTGCCTAAGTAATGTTTTACGGTTTTATAGTCACTGATGCACAATCAATTATCAATAGACAGATACCAGTTTGGCCTAACTATGACTCAGCCAATTAGGCTGACGACTTGTAGAAGTTATTGGAAACAGAAGTTTACATAAATGTGTTTGTTTTGACCTAATGCCATGTCAATTCACCTTCCTCGTCCTCATCCTCCACCCCATCTCCCTCTCCGTCAGAGTCGGACGCCTCGCAGTCGTTGATGTCATAGCCGTCCAGGTAAATGAGCTGGGGGAGGAGCTTGAAGATGGAGTCCCTGTACTCGGCCAGGTTTGTCACCTCACAGTTAAACAGGTCCAGACTCTTCAGCTGGGGCAGCTTTTTCTGGAAAACATAATTTTTCACAGATAACTGATCAAGTCTTTAAAATAAACACAAAAAACAACAACAACAACAA
>JBAFTC010000006.1:3753846-3765740 GCA_037177435.1 Melanotaenia nigrans | reverse complement strand
AGGGAAATTGCAAATGATTCAGTTTTATTTTTTGAATTAATTAAATAATTAATTTATCATAAATGAAAATAAAATTATTAAAAGGAAGATAAATTAAAAGTTAGTGTGCAGAATTCATGCATAGGTGCATGCGAAAAGAAATGTTTTTAATCTGGATTTAGAAGTTTCTACATATTCGTGAAAGTTTAATCTCCACTAGCAGTTTGTTCCACTTGTTTGCAGCATAACAGCTAAATGCTGCTTCTCTGTGTTTAGTCTGGACTCTGGTCTGGACTAACAGCTCTGCTATTTAACCCAAAAGAAACATATACAAGCTGAGCTGAAGTGGTCCAGGGAGCGACCCCTGGGGGACTCCACGAGTCAAGCCACTTGTTCAGATTCATGGAAAACAATACTGTGCTCAGTATTCTTGTTTCATGTGTTTGGTTTTTGTTATGTTCATGGTTTATGTCAGGGGTGGCCAACGTCAATCTTCGACAGCCACAATCCTGCAGGTTTTCCAAATTTCCCTGCTCCAGCACACGTGACTTAAACTAATGAATCATTGTGCAGATCCTTGTAGGCTGTTGGATCCATTTAATTTGAGTCAGGTGTGCTGGAGCAGGGAAATTTGGAAAACCTGCAGGATTGTGGCTGTCGAAGATTGACGTTGGCCACCCCTGGTTTATGTTCTTAGTTTCTTGTACTTTGGGTCATGTTTAGCTCTGTGTTTCTTTTTGGTTTCCTGCTCATTAGTGCACCTGGTCTGATTTTTTCATTCACCTCACCTTTCCTTCAGTTCCTTCAGTTTATTTAAGCCATTGTTTTCAGTTCCTCCCTTGCCGGTCCAGAACAGATCCTTGTGGTACCCCCATGGTGCACACCTCCACTTGTGATGCTACATTGTTTAGAATCACCCATTTAGGTAGGATTATAGCCAGTTTTGTGAAAATCTAAAAAGACCGCACCTACCACCTCCACTTTGTCCAAACTAGATTTTAAGGATTCTACAAAAAAGCAGCTTGCTATTAGTCCTGAAGCTAAACTGCTTGGAATGCAGGTAGGTTTTTTAATCTAGCTGTTTAATACTTACATAAAACGTGTCTGAACACTGTGGCAATATCATGTGACCCTGCCGACCAATCACAACAGACCACTGACTTGAGTACAGTACCTCCAGTGGCACCAGGGGATTTAGAAGTAATATGATCTATACAGAAGTTCAAAATGCAGACAATTTACAGTTTCACAGCTTTTACATGAGTTCAGCTCAGATCACACTCCATCCTTCCTCCTCTCCCTCCTCTTCCTCTGAGTGTCAGCTGTTCAGTCTCCAGCCTCAGAACAACACATCTCTTGAATTCTGATTTCAACCTGCTTCATCGAAGAGCTGAGAGGAGCTGCAGAGAAGATGGAGAGAAGGAGGAGGAGGAGGAGGAAAGATGAAGGAGTTGCATTCCACCGATCCATGAATTTATTTCAGACACAGAAGAAAAGTGTGAAGGACCCTCTGCTTTCATCACAGTATTTAAAAAAGGTTATGTTCAGACTTCAACTGTTGCTTATTGATTCATCTTTCTGTCTTTTGCTGTCATCCATCCATCCATCCATCCATCCATCCATCCATCCATCCATCCATCCATCCATCCATCCATCCATCCATCCATCCAACCATCAATCCATCCATCCATCCATCGACGTCAGGTCAGTTTTATGCAGCTGCAGCCCGTCTTCACCTTCATCTCACATTCAGACATAACATCAACCAGAAGCTAACAACATGAGGACTCCTCCCTCATCTCTCCTGCCAACTTGTGTTGTTCTGCTATAAAACAGAAATACCTCAAAACCCATCAACACCTCAGCCCCTCCTGATGATCTCCATCATTATCACAAGCCATCGGTCTGGTGGAAGGATGTCTGGGAAAAAGCTTTGAGTTGGTTAAGAGGTTGAAGGGGGGAGGGGGTGATGGAAGGATGCATTCACGGATGAGAAGCATCAAAGGGAGTAAAAGGAAAATGGACAGATGAACAGGCAACAGGAAGTAAATTCATAAAAGGAGGGAATAAAGTGCGCTGAAAGATGATGAAAGGATGAATAGAAGAGGATTGAAACGGTATGGAGGGATGGGAAGTTGGGAGATGTTTCTAGCAAAGTTAAAGGGAAGAAAAAAGAAAAAGAAATAACTCAAAGGAAACATGACGGATTGATTTATGGAATGACAAACAGATGGATGAGTGATGATGAGAGGAGGAAGAAATAGAAAAAAAACGAGGGTTAAAGTACAACCAGTGGATGGAGGGATCAGACAGGTGAAACAGGGAAGATGAAAGCATGCAAATGAAGTGACGATTGATAAAAAAGATGTGAATGAAAATGAGGTGAAAGAGGCCAAAGAGGTAGAAGAAAATGGTCAGAGAGAGAGATGGAGAGCAGATGAAGATAAAGATGGGATGATTAATGAAGAGAACATCAGAGAAGAGGGCGATGGGGGATGGAAAGAAGCGTCGGATGGTGATGGATGGATGTCAAAGATCAACAGAGATGTGAATGGAAAGGAAGAAATAGAAGGAAATGTGATGGAGGGATGTACAGATACCGAAATAAACAGAGGGATAAAAAATAAAGGATGAGAGGATGGGAGGTGATGGAGGACTTAAGGTTGGAGGGGTAAGGGTGTTTATCAACATGAAGACATAAAGAAATGCTGGAAGGGTGATGGAGGGATGAGCAGAGAGGAAAAGGTAGAGGCTGGGAAGGATAGAAAAAGAAAAAGTGGAATATAAAAGCATTATCTAAATAAATGGATAGAGTTATTTAAAGAGGGATGAAAAGAAGGGAAAAATGAAGGGATGGATGAATCTTAGAATGATGGAGGGATGGCTGCACAGGGACAAGGAAAATGAAGGACAGGATAGAGGGATAGAGAACGATGGAAGAAAACTGAAGACCATGAAAAAGAGGAGGGTAAGTGATGGCAATGGATGGATAGCATCAGGGAGAAAAAAGGGTTGAAAAAAAGATGAATGGAAGGATGCAAAGAATGAAAGCAAAGAGGTGTAAAGGTGTGGGACAAATGCAGGATGGATGGATAAACGGATGGATTCATAGATGAATGGCTGTTAAGATAGATATAAATGGGATGGGGAGATAAAAACAATTAGAAAGAAGATGGAGTGATGAAAGGAAGGGTGACTGACGGAGGGGTGGAATAGTTTTGATTAAGACTCAGAAAAAGAAATTTAAGGGATGGAAATAAATGTCGAGGTATAGAAAAAGTTGATGACTAATAATAGATGGATGGATGGATGGATGGATGGATGGATGGATGGATGGATGGATGGATGGATGGATGGATGGATGGATGGATAGATGGATGGATGGATGGAAGGAAGGAAAATCAAAAGATGATGGAGGGACAGAAGAAATAAAATGGGATGGAGGAGAACTGGTTATGACGGAGGGATAGCTACCAGGACAAACGAAAGGAAATAAAGAAGGAGAAATGATGTTCAGATGCACGAGAAGATGGAGAGAGGATGGAGGAATGTGTAGGAGAATGGAGGGAATTCCCTGTTGCGTGTAGCAACAGCCAATCAGCTCCGCAGACTTCCAGCTCATACAGTTACATAATATTACATCCCAACTGTGTGTGTTAGGGGGATATACCCAGCTTTTAATACGAGTCCCAAACGAACCGTCGCGAGAGAAATGTATATATTTTACCATAAATCTCATTTGTGCGCCAAGGATTTATTTAAATAAATAAATAATAATAAAGAACATAATGAAATACAAAACTTGGAGAAAAATGTAGCGAAATCTACGAAAATACCAGTCTTATTTTACTTTATTTACTCAAAATAAAGGTGTTACAGAAAACCGAACGTTTCCCGTCACAGCTCAGTTTTCTTACATTTTCCATCCACATGAAACGTCTCACAAGTCTTAAAAATTGTAAAATGATAACAACAATTACAATCATCCCTTCTGAATACAAATAAAAACTAATGAAAGCAGGAGTTTCTTCTTACCTGAGTGGCTTTATGGAACTGCTTTTTCAACCCCGCGACAGACATCTCTTCAGATGCGGAGGCAAAAACAAACAAGAAAAAAATAATTAAAACAAGAATTTCACGCGGACAGGTGGTAAAAAAAAAAAAAGAAAAAAAAAAAAAAAAAAGAACCGAACTCGAGCCCCAAAATGTGGCGGTAAATCCTCCGGTTAACGGTCACCAGACGTCGATAGCGTCCGTTTATTTTGATGAAACTGGTGGAAACGGGAGTCTATGACTGCCAGACCAAACCCAGCTGGACCTATTTTCAGACTGGGAGAGAAGGGACGCAGATCGTCTAATAATAGGATGCGTCACTCGAGCACTGGAGGGAAATACAAAGTACTGCCATCCTTCACCCACGGGCAAAAGATTCCTAAATAATACTTTAAACAGGAAAAGCAATGCTACTTAATTTGTAGAGAGAAAGTGACCTATGAATAATACAGTCAAATACATCATTATAGCGATTAAGAATACATTAAACTTACAGGTTTAAACCAAAGTTATAAACAAAGTTTTTTTTTTTTTAATACACCAAGACTGGGTCACTGCATGAATTTGCTGAGAAACAGCAAATTTGACAATTTATGGGAAAGGAAACTACATTATTAACATATTCTGACCCCACACTGTAATTTAAATTAAATGTTCTAAGAAACTGATAGTTAATCTCTTGCTGCCAACACTTCAAACCTGTCCGTTGCAGCTTAACCTCTCCACCATATTTTGCTGGATTTAAGGTTCTGAGGATTCTAAGTAAAAATATATCTTAATTTAGTTGAGCCTCACAGTTCCTAAAGTGACTTTGGAGTTATGGTATTTAGAATCAGAGCGACTCCAGAGACCTCTGGGCAAAATTAAACAGCAGTCAGCAGTCATTGATTTCTTGACTATGAATAATACGATTTAGCATTAACGTTAATTGAAATCTATCAGTTAAATAAACTTCTGTTGTCTGCAACACTTATCTCTCTTGATTCCTTTTCTTGCTCCTCCTGTTTTTCTTCTTTGTTTTATCAGATAGAAAACTTAGCAAACTCTCCACACTTCTGTGTCTTGTATCAAAGCTGGTCATCCCTTGGAGGACTCCTTCAGGCTCCAAGCATTTGCCTGGCATGCCTGTTGGCAAGACGTATAGTATGAACATAAGCAGGAATATTCAGAAACCACAGACAGCGCTTTGACTTAGTCCCTAAAAATATGGGCAGAGTGAGAGCTCATGTCCTTGTAAGAGTTTTTGAATTATTCATTTTTTATGTGAAAACATTAGCATAAGATCGTTTTGTTTATTTTCAAGTCTAGAAAAAAATGATATAAAATAAAAAGAGAGTTTTTCTTTTGTTGAACCCTACATCTTTCAAACAAAGACGATCTTTAGTGGGGAAAGCGCCTCACGTTTTCTGTGACGTAACCGCGTCACTTTCCACCGTCCACGAGCCACCCCGCGATGCCCAACAGCACGACAGAGACAATTGATAGCGGCTCGTGCTGCTTTTAGAAGAAAAAAAAAAGTCATATTTACTGATATACATCAGAATTAGTTGTAGGAATGATAGCCCCTCGTTCAAATATCAAGAAACTGTGTCTGATTAAAGGAGAAAAGATGGAAAGAGTTTGAGTGTTTCTGTGTTTCAGCACCACGGACAGCTCATGAAAGGGTCTAATGGTGCATTCAAATACAGCTTGGATTTTTGAAATTTAATAAAGGCAAAAATACTAACAGTGGAAAATCCGTTTTAATTTTATGTGTGTGTGTAGGTCAATGTAGTAAATGATCAATGGATAAACTTTGAATACATAAAATACAAACTTGCTTGTATCTGTGGTGTTGTACAGCTTTAGCTGTAATGTTCTTTTAAGTCAATAAATTGAAATGATAATCCTTAACAGCATTTGTGGAAGAAAACGTCACGGACACATTTTATATATTTTGTGTTAACATTTAGCACGTGTCAGGAATTTTTTTTATTATATGAATTACATATATCATTAAATGTGAATTGCTTCAGATAAAAAAAAGAATCAATAAATAAATACATCTTATCTCTTTTGGTGGGGAAACTTAAAGTCGACCTGAAAGTGTGTCATGCAAAAAACGAGACATTGCTGCCACCCTGTGATTGATTTAGGAATTGCATCTGTAACTGTCATCTGCAATTCTTAACCAACCCTATAACAAATGCTACATAGAGATGCACTATAAAAGAAAACATGATTAAACACTTGTTAAACACAAAATGAGAAGCAACATCATGCATAAGCCTTGAGCCAGCAGACCTTCACAAAACGTTTGGGCCTGCCAGGCATGACTCACATACAGTAAGGCAACGACCCCCCATGATAGAAAACATCACTGGTTCAAGGTTTCCCTTGCATGGGCACTGCTCACTGGGGGCCTCCTCTGGAGCTGGGCCTGAGGGTGGGGCACAGAGGCAAGCGTCTTGTGGCCAGACCTTTGCCACAATCAATTTTGACCATGCATTCCCTCTACTATTTGTTTTCATGATGAAAGTGGTGAAAACATAACACAGATTTCTGAAGACGTGCACAAACAAGCTTAAAAAAGGAAAAACACGTGAGGCTGCCATGCTGGACATGCTTACACATAATCAAAATTATATTCTCTGCCTAGCTATTCAATCATGAACTTTCTCCTTCTAAAAAAGTCCACCTCCTGTAAGTGTGTTTGTCAGTGGTAAAGTAAAATCCTGATAGTCATTATTGTGCAGCAAAGCACATTTCCACTGTAGAATGACGTCTAAACAAAGTGCTCTAACTGCACAGTGTTGCCCTGAGGCAACGCACTAAAAAACAGAGTTTTAATATACAAGTAATAACAAAATAAGTTTTAAAATGATCAAAAACTATTCCTAACATGTTCATGCACATGAGCATATTTTTAATTTAAATCCACCACGAATATAAACATGTCGAAAAGTCATGTGCATCTTGTCAAAGAACTTCTTTCTTCTTTCTAAGAGGAAGGATGGAACATGTGACATTGCATCAGTAAATATCTCTGCAGGGCTGCAGACTCGCTTCAGATTGCCTTACATAGTTTTCAAAAACCCTACATCCATGATTAACCACGACCTAGTTACCAATTAAGTTAGCTTAGTTACCAATCAATCCTTCCAGTCACTGTAAACATGAAGAAACTGTAAACTCTCACCTTACAAAAAACATAAACATCTTCTGTTTACTGTAGTTTAATCTTAAAAGACATAAATCCATCAGACATCACACAAAATACAGCTACAAACTAAAAGTAATCAGATTACATTCCTTCACCTATGATTTTACCCTGAGAACGACATGTTTAAAAGAGACTGATTGATTAAGAAATTAACGTATTACCTCTAAATCACCTCATAGCTCCAGACTGTATCTGTAAACCACTACATCTTAGTATTAACTCATTAATTCTGGATTGTTTTACATCTTCAGGCCTAAAACATGTTGAGCTTGAACAACCTGAGAGAAGTATTTTCTCTTTGGTTGAAGACCTTTATGCATGTGGATGTCTGCAACATGCCATCAGATATTTTCTTGTTTGAAGGTCACAAATCAAACAGATGTGCTACAGCTACGTTTATCCATGACTTTCTGGGAGGTCTGGGAATGCCTCTAGGCATGCTGGGAGATGAAGTGATACAGGATACAGTAGTCATACCTGATTACATACCTCAATAAAATGTAAATTATTATTCTGGTTTAAATGAAAATCAAGTGTAAACCTTACACACCTTCAATAACCTTTTACCACTAAAATTCATCCTTTCACACATTAAAGCTCCACATCAGGACCACACATAAGTCAGGGATCATCACCAAGGTCGGCAACCTGTCAGTCAGTCCATGTCACCATGGCAACCACCTAAGAAGGCAATGAAATGAAAATGTGAGTGACGAATCTTTTATGATTTTTTTTACTTTATAGTTTCTGCTCAAACAAAGTCTTGTTCTTTTCAATCAGATCTTGGGGAATCAGCCTGACCGTCATCACACATGATTTCTGTTTCTAAAACAGGATGATCATCTACTACAGCAGTCTTACCTAATTAATCCAGGCCATGCTGACCAAGGCTGAAGCTCCACGTTCATGTTTAGGCCTGACAGATCTGCGTCTTCTTTTAGCTCCACCAGAACAATCCTACAAGTTCAAAACAACTTTCAGTCCAAACGTTATGCATTTTTATAGATTTTATCAGGGTTTTAATGAGCAGTTGTGACTAATTAAGTAACAAGAATAGTCCAGTCTCTCATATAACCAGTGTTAAACAGTCGTATTGAGTAAAGCTTCCAGCGAGGCGTACCGGGACGCAGCTGTTCCCCTCTTTGATGCACAGATTCAGTTTGCAGTGCAGGTAGACGTCACCAGAGCTCCCAGTGAACTGGAACATGCTGAAGGAGAAGTAGTTGGAGGTTCCCTCCCCGTTTCCCTCCACCATCACTGTCTGGTCAGCAGCGTTGGCACAGCTGCTCACAAACAAGAAGAGACTTTTCTCAGCCTCCCATCACAACCATCAGAAATCACATCTATGAAGGAATCCCAGTGAGCAGCTCCCACTTCTCAGTGTGTCTCACCGATTCTGGATCAGGTCGTATCTCGGAGTGCTGTTGGGCGATTCCTGGCTAGTTGCCCAGCAGGAGTCCGTCACCACGGCGATCAGGTCTGCATCCAACCCTTCGGTCTCCAGCTCCACCCAGATCTTCTGGTTCAGCATCACATCGGTGTTAGAATCCACAACGTGTGTGCGGTCGGCGTCGGTGTAGGATTTCATGGTTACATTGTAACTCCACTCTCCAGATGTGATGTGCTGGACCACAGAGCTGCAGACGACACACATAAACACACCTCAGCTTCTCTGACTCACAAACCAGCTGAAAGGTTTCACGTAGCAGTAGAAATGAAGCTACCAGCCAGAACACACCTGTCTTTGATCCTGAAGGCCACAGTCTTCATTTCTGGCTGAACATGGATGCAGGAGAAGTCGATGTAGAACTGATCTTGGCGAGTGATGACTTCAGAAGAGCTGTTCTGAGCCGTGACGGCGTTCTTGTAGGTCACCTGGCTGTCGTTGGCCTGCAGAGCCAAATATTCAGATGTAAAGGACGAAGCCTCTTTATTCTCTTTTTGTCTATACAGAGTAAAGATGTGGAGGAGAGGACCCACCGTGATCACTGCACCACAGGTGTTGCTGGTGTTGAAGCTGAAAGTCACCATGCCACTCTCCTGGTCCATCTCACCCCTGCAGGTCTCATCATTGAGGTGTAACACAGAGTAGTCAATGTATTTGTCCCTCAGGAGACAACCCACCAGACTGACTGAGGCAGAGTTCTGTGTGCAGACCACTGGATCTCCTGAAAATGAGCATAATGATAAAAAGAAACAGTTAAATGTTTTCCTTCAATAACTCAGTCCTGTTATGTTGTCGTCACAGCTGTCGTACCCAGAGTGTTAGACTCTCTGTAACTGGAGGCAAACACAGCTCTACAGAGGCAGCCAGTGTTACCCCCAAACTCGCCACAAAACTCATGATCACTGCAGACCTGGTCCTGACAAACGGCCTCAGGACGAGCTGCAGAAACACATATTGGTAAAGTATTTTAAACACATACGAGCTACAAAAATAGAGGTGAATTTAGCTGAAGTTGCTCAGGTCTTACAGCACTGAGCCTCAGACCACCAGCTCTCCAGGGTGACGTTGCTCAGGCTGCAGGCTCTGGCGTAGGCCCACAGGAACTGACACCCGAGACCGTCCACTGCAGGATATTTGCACAAAGTTGCATTGCAGGCAGTGATGTAGGGAGCTGGATCCACGATGGTGTTACAGGAGGAGAAGGGCGCCTCCTTCAGGAGGTTACAGCTGTTCCACACATGGAAAGAGAGAACATGAGATCCAATGAACTGATAAGCTCCTTTATGTTTATCTCCCATCTGTAATAGCGTCATGTAACATGACTGATATGATGTAACATGTCAAACAGATCAGAGTATAACAGCAGAAGATGTTTCCTGCTGTGTGGATGAATCTGCTCACCGTTCAGTCATCATGGGGCAGTCGATCGTACTGTCAGCAGGTTCAGTGTTCACGCTCTCACAGCTGCAGGAGACAAACACATATTCAGGACTGCTGCTCTGCTCCGGATTATTCATACAGCACATATAATACACAGTATCTGTAAGTCATTCATCAAGCAGCAGCAGAGAGTCGGTCTGTAGGAGGAGTTACCTGGAGGAGCTATCCGCAGAGAGCTTTGCACTAGAAAAACTGCTGGAGTTTCCACACAGACCATCCACAGATGATCCAGCAGGTCCTGAAATGGTTCAGGACAGAAAGTGAGTCAGAAAATCATCAATGTTTAAACTGGATCAACAGAAAACAGTTTCTTGGTCTCCACGTCCACAATGACACTTTCTGTACCTTCCATGTGGATCTGTGCTGTGTCTCCATCAAAGAACACAGCAGCAGAGCGTCCAGAGAGCGAAACTTTGGCCGTGACTCCAGTTTGGTCCTTAGAGAGCTGGACACCATGAACCTCCTGGACCGAGCTGTTGAGGGCCAGAGCTACGTTGTCCACCTGAGTCACAGTGGAGACACAAGATGGAGGAAATACTGAGAGAAACATCAGCATCATCTCCTCGCTTCACCAGTCTGTTTCTACTGTCTCTGAGAGGGAAGATGAGAGCCTCCACAGCAGAGACTGTGGGGAGGATTTTAGACCAAACTCCACTCTGACTGGTGGACTGAAGTTCAGGCAGCTTACCAGGACTCTGCCGTCTTGTTTCAGGAGAATGTCAATCTTTGGACTCTCCAACCGCAGAGCCACACTGTCCACAAAGCTCACATCTGTACGACGTCGCTCACGGAAACTGGCCAGAATCTGAACAACTGAAATCCACGAATCCGACAGCAAAGTGTAGGAACAGCGATCTTCTATGAAGTCGACTTTGTTGTGGACGTCAATGACAGCAGGACCGGTCACAGTGCAGGTGTATGACAACATGCAGCTAACAGAGGAACACACACAAGGACAGACAGCATCATTAGCTGCTGGTGAGACTGCAGCCACCAGGGGGCGCCACTTTGTTAGAGATAATTCACTGAGGACAGAACTGTGAATCTCATGGTGGTGCTGGAAGAAACATCACTGATGACAAAGTTTACAGACTTCGTTAAGTTGAGATCATCTGCAGCAGGAAGCAGTTTGTATTTTAATCATATCTGATTCAAAGTGAAAACTCCTTTCATCACATTTCTTCTGATTATCATGTTTATTTATTATATTGTAACAAGTATAAAGTGAAGATATTTACGTGCCGTGTCCATCACAGCGTTCCCCATCATTACAGCCTGAGAGTGTGATGGATCTGTCAAGACCGCATGAGATGCTGGTGCAGGTTTCATTTACATGTGTTGTCTTAGGAGAAAAGCCTTTACCTGAGAAGAACAGGAGCTTTTTCATTCATTTATAAACTCACTGATCACTTTTCAGCTAAAACTAAACAACATTTAAATTCTACAGTTTTATTAGAATTGTAAAGGAGATGTTTGGAGACAGAGATTTACTGACCTGAGAACCTGCATCCACTGATGTCAATGTATGAAAATTTTTTAGAGGGAGAAACAACTGCAGAATTCGAGTATGTGCCGTCAACGTAAACATCAACTTTCTGGACAGAGAGAAAAACAATCAGTGTGAAGACATCAGGGCTGCACAATTAATCTGATTTTCATCGTGATCACGATTTTGGTGGCTGTTAGAGAGGTTCATTTATTATCATTTACTTTTTGTATCTATCAAGTATTTACTCGCATGTTACCCTCTGTAGATCTTTAACATATGGTTAA
>JBAFTC010000006.1:3708148-3724936 GCA_037177435.1 Melanotaenia nigrans | reverse complement strand
ACCACGAGAGAGTGTAGGAAGACTCAGAGAGACAGCAGAGAGTGAGAACATTGAAAATCAAGCTGAAGATGTTGAAAATGATTCAGATGAGGGGGGCCCACTTCAGTTTCTTTTCATGGGGCCTAAAATCACTAGCAGGGCCCCTGTGTCTACCTGCTCTTCTGCTGGTTTTTCACCGTCTGCTAGGTTGGTTTTTAAGATTAAACAAGAGGAAAACTTGCTGAAGAAACTTCAGGATGAGGAAAATGCTTTGATTTTTTTAAAAGTCCACAGCAGCACCTGGTTTATAAATGCGCGACACAAGTGAGACGACTGGTGAGGATCTGCAGACTTACATCTGAACAAACATGATGATCACAAGTTTAGACTTTTCATGACCTCTTTTATGTAGCTGTAATAATGACCCTGTACTACTTCCTGTCGGCATTTCATTCTTTTGTTGTTGTGGTTTCTTGCAGTTTTTTTTCTATCTACTGTTGGTTGAAACATAAAGCTACTGGTTATTCTAACCTTGAATGTAAAGTAAAATCTAAACTGGATTTTCTGGTAACATAGATAAAATATTAGTTAATATTATGTGCTGTGTTAAACTGACATGAAGGTAATGTGATCATTTGGCTGCTTGGTCTGTACACAGGTCCACATGTGTCCACATCTGTCCTTGTCCAACTCAGAAACAGCAGCAAAACTTTGCCAATGAGGAACATTTTATTAGTCCAGGTTGTTTAGTCCATTTGCCGCTTATTCCAGTTCAGGGTCATGGGGAAGCTGGAGCCTATCCTAGCAATTGGCAGGCGTGTGTGTCCAGATTTTTCTGATATTGTCTACCTAATGTATAATAAAAGGCCACATGTATATATGGTTTGGTACATGTCCGGTAGCTGGTGGAATATGCTGCTGTGTCCTCTGTCAGAAGGAGACTCACATCCAGAGATTGAGTTGTATATAGAGCGGTTTATTCACCATACAATAGTGACATTAAAGGGTTTCTGGTGTGGTTTCTAAAGGATTAAAAGCATATAAAGAAACATAAATATAAACGAAGATATTGAACTGATACAAAACAGCCATATTATATACATATGACGCTGTCAAGTAAATAAGACGGTATATAAAATGAAGAATGCTCCCACAAGTCGCCACTAGATGGTAATCCAAGACCAGAGATGCATCCTGTGTGCTTTTACAGCTAACCAGTAGGGCTGCCTATGATCAACTTAAATAACATGGAGTCACACTTTACTTCGCCACAGCAAGAAGATATTTGAGGAGACATTAAACAAATTCAAGACGAAATTCTTAAGACACAAAGACCCAGAAAGCCAGTCTGGACTCTGGTCTGGACTAGTTAACCAGAATCTTTGGATCCAAGAGCTCTGCTAGGTTTATAGGTTGTTTTGTTTTCTGTGAGAAATGTAAAGCAGGAAACTGGGAAATTCGTTAATATCTGAAATTTCAGATATGAGTGATGTTCCTTCAGAAGATCAGGTGTTCTGGATGTTTCTGCCTACTTCCTTCACAACTGCTATTTTTTCTGCTGCCAGCACATCTGTCCTGCCAAGGTAAACTCTACGTATAGCAGAGTTACACGATGTGGAAACGGTATAAGATTATGAAACACCGGTCAACATGTTGAGCCTCTTTGAGTTCAGCACAGTGACCATAGTAAACTAGAGCAGCAGTTACAGTTGGACTTTGTTTCTTTGCAGGTTCTCATGGTGGTCCATCTCTGCAGGTAGTGGCGCTCGTTGGTGGTGACGTCATATTACCATGTTTCCTGAGAACTCCGACAGATGCTTCATATTTGTTGTTGGTGTGGGGGAGACCTGACCTTACTCCTGGATTTATACATGTGTGGAGAAAAAATAAGGAAGACGATCGTGATAAGCAGCCATCTTATGTGGGAAGAACGTCTCTGTCCAGAGACAAACTGAAGCATGGAGACGTTTCACTAACAGTGTCCAGAGTAACTCTCAGTGATGAAGGAACTTACAGATGTCTCGTTCCCCAACTAGGAGAGGCTTCATTTGTTCATCTAACCGTAGGTGGGCCGATTTCAGAATTCCTTCTGAACGACATTTTCACAATTTGATCCTGTCCAATAACCAAAACCCGATGGGATTACGTTTGAACAAGCGTCCCCTGGGGCTCAGACTGAAGACTACTGGAGGACATGAGTTCAGTAACTGTAGCAGAATGAACATGTTGGTCTAAACATTCCTGTTTTTTATCTGTCTACCACCAGGTTCAGTCTCTACAGCCATCATAGAGGTTTCTTCAGATAGCAGCAGCAGAGTGGTGTTACACTGTCAGTCTGCAGGCTGGTATCCAGAACCTGAGGTGTTCTGGCTGGACGGAGAGGGAAACCTCCTCTCTGCTGGACCTACGGAGACAGTCAGAGGTCCTGATGGTCTCTATAATGTCAGCAGCAGAGTGACTGTGGAGAAGAGAAACAACAGATTTGTGTGTAGAGTCCAACAGAAGAAGATTAAACAGATCAGAGAGACACGCATTCATGTTCCAGGTATAAAAAGCTGATTTTTAACAATTTATTTTATTTTTCGTTAAGTTTTAAACAGGACTAATGTTATTAATGTTTGAATTTGTCTTAACTTTCCAGATTCCTCATCCCATTTTTCCTTTTCCAAGATCCTGGCTGTGGTTTGCCTTGCGGTGATTTCTGCCGTCCTCTTTGACTGACAGTGGAAAAGCAGTTAGTTCGGATTCCATCCAGTAAATTCACTAACTTTTGTTTGCTGTATTTTTATTCTTGTACCCTTTGCTTCAGGGCCACTGTAGTTTATACATACAGGGAGTCAGAGATTTTTCTTTTTCTAACCAACACTTATACAAGTCATTCTTGCTTTATTGTTACATCATCACCTTTATACCAACTGGGGACGCCATTCTCCTACTCAGTCTTCAAATATTTAACCACCCAAACAGTGCAAGCCTGAGCAAATGGTCACAGAAATAACTTAAATCTGACAAAAGTAATAATAAATAAAAATTCTATGAAATTTAACCAGTGAAAGTCAGAGATTGCTTTTCAATCATACTTCAAAAGAATTATTTAAAAAATAAACTCATTAAACAGGCCTGGACAAAAAATGATGGTATCCCTAGAAAAGAGTGAATATTGGTGAATTAGACCGAATGTCATTTGGATAGACCAGACCGAAGTGGAGATGTTATAATGCACAGCAACATGTATGTGCTGGTAAACTGTGTCACTGTAATGTTTTCTCCAAACATCTCAAACCAAATGTCAAGCACGGAGGTGGAAGGTTCATGGTATGGGCTTAACCTCTTAAAACCTGATGTCCCCCAACGGGGGGACTTTGACAACCGATATAACAATGTTGTTCGGGTTCACTTGACCAGAGTTAACTTGTAGAGATGATAGAGGTTTACACATAATTACAACATAATTCTGAAGTTATGTTCATATTAGTACTGAACATTATTATTATTATGAAAACCTGAAACTCTTATTTGTGCAATGTGCCATCATCATTTACTCGTCATCAGTGACACATATAGAAAACCTTAAAATATCACTAGTTTTCCCTTTATGACTAAAACTCATCTAACACACCTCGTGGTTGGAGAGAAACACTCGCTTCTTCATGGGTATTCAATTTTCCAGCAGAGGCCTAAAAGCAATTCCCAGGAGTCAAAGGGTTTGATGGTGAGTTTTTATACTAAATATTACAAGCTGAGAACAGCAGGAAGAGCCTGAAATATTGTAAAGAATAGGAAGAGGTGGAGAGTTTCTCCACCAGAGGTCGGCTAATGGAAGGATGCTTCGTGAAGAAAAGCTGAAATCAGCTGACAGAGCAGCTGCAGGACAGAAAACCTTCACTGTGGTCATTTCAACATTTTATTTATTCTTTAACCATCTTACAGGCGCATCAAACAGACTTAACATTAACAACTTCTGTCAGATCCTCATATTAAACGAAACATACTAATATTTAGTGCAACATTCATCGTAATGCAGAAAGACAGAATTTCTGTCAGAGGTAGACTGTCCAACATAAATATCCAGGAAACACAAAATACTCCACCTTAAATTACTATTTGTATAAAAGGACGGTTACCGTTTAGGGAGTGGTGATCTCCTGAACCATGTGCTGCATCTAGATTAGTCAGCTTTCAGGTGGCGCGGGGTTGTGGTTGCCGTGGTGACAGTGGTAGTCACGTGGTTTGCGGCAAGGAAAAAATAGGCAGCTTCGAGTCCGAATCGCCAAGAGAATGAGTCACTATGTAGTGCAGTCCTACGTAGTGAACGAGGGGTTAGGGAGTAGGGTGGACATTCGGACACAGCCCATGTCTCACTCTGTAGTTTTTTATTTTGCCGAGAATAGTCGACGACTATTTTCATTGTCAACTATTTTCATTGTCAACTATTGTCAACTAATCGTTGTAGCCCTACGCCCAAGTAAAACATTTATGGGCTCAGTTCAGCTGCTTCAAATGATTCAAACAATAAAAAGGGAGGGTTGACCTTAAGTACAGTTACCAATGCAACAGAAACCTCAAACAGACTCCTGCTTCTACTGATTAACACTTTCAAAACTGGGTTGGTTTTCATGCACAGCGATACATTAACCTGATGAAACAGCATGTATGCATTACCTCCACCCAGAGAGTCTTACTCAGACTCCACACTGACCTAGTTAAGCCATGTGTTGTTGTGTAGCCTCTTTGACACAACAATCCTTGTTTTTGGCTTTCGCTGTGTCGTAATGTTGGGACCACCTGCAGACCTGAAATAAAACTAGTTCTGCATCCAGGCGTGGTTACATGAACCAGAGCAGATTCTTATAATAATACTCTAAACTACTAAAGTAATGAACTGGTAGCAATGGAAATCAGTTCCTTCTAACATTACCAGATCAGATGCAGTCTGTAAACTACGTCAATATGAACATAACCAGTTGTTAAATTACAGCTGCTTAAAGTCACCTAGTAAACATTTAACTCAATAACAGCAGCTGATTACAAAACTAAGAGCAACCATGACGATGAACACCATCGAGACTGATTCTTCCAAAACACGAAGAGCCATGAATTAGAGTTTGGGAGTGGAATTAAAATAAAGAGAAGCCAGTGAAAGTTAGCAAACCTAGAACAGAAAGCTGTAGTTCCTCTCTGGCTGAGCAAGTAAAAAAGTCTCTTAAAAAAGCATTAAATAAAAAAAAATAAAAATAAAAACAAAGAAAAATGGCACTATTTTTCCACAGGAAATAGAAAATGAAAAGGACAATAAATTAGTTCCTCGTCTTCTGGATGGACATGTTGAGGTGATAGAAGAGAATTTCCTGTTTGGGTTGAAGCTGCCAAGTCGTTACGAGGAGTTAAATCCTTCAGTTTTTACGTCTTTGATTCCTCCAGCGTTGAACTGCAGCCACATGCAGACCTGCAGGAAAACAGAGGAAAGAAAATTAAACTTTATATTAAACTAAGTTTGATCATTTTATTAAGGATACATTTCCAAACAAAAACTGAACTGTGGAGACAAATCCATGAGGAACCACATGAGGCAAATAAAAAAAATCTAATTACACAAAAATATAAGAAAGTAAAAGAAAAATTACTCATTTTTTCAGGGGGAATAAAAACAAAAACCAGCTTGAAACAAATTAGATGCGATCATGTTGCCTCTTCAGTGATGAAGCTGATGAAGGAGTGAGTCATCATCAGCTGAGGTTCAGGTCAGACTTACATGCTGTGATTGACAGGACTCTGATTGGCCTGTCAAGGTCAGCGTCTCCATGTGGCTGCAGCTGCTGATGGTTCAAATCCCTGGACTGACAGCAAAGACTCAGGAGATACTGATCACCATTAACACATGCCAGTTGTTGAGCAAGGCAGCGAGTCCAGGGATTCTTTACGTTGTGTAACTTCATTCTTTGGAAAGAAAAAGCAGCAACAAACAGAAGAGCCATTAATTATTTAAACATCTTATTAAAAAAAACAAAACAAACACTGCAACATGTTTATTTCTGACTTACGTTTCTTTTTTGATGCAGCCGTTGAAGGATAAAGGCGCTAGCTACAAGCAGGATGATGAAAACCCCGAGAGAGATCCAAAGAGCCAACCTGGACCGACCTGCTGAGGAGGACAGTAAAGAGTCAGAAAAAATCCTGCAACCACCAACAAAGACCTCAGCTTTAAAATCAATTCTCACCAGAACTCATCGTCTCCTCTTCTGGATCTGGAGCAGGCAGATCCGTGGGCAGCAGGGACGTCTCTGTCGTTGAGGCCTTTAAGTTTGGATCTGATTCAAGGGACGAGACATAAAAACTAACTTATATGTTTCTAGACTGAAAAGAGCCTGAAAAGTCAGTTTGGACCGTCTACTCACCAACGACAAGCTGAACAAACGCTTCCCTAACCTTAACCCCCTCCAGTGTAAGGGAAAGACATTTGTATCTCGCCTCATCTTCCAGCGTCACATTCCTGATCTTGAGGGACATGTCTCCATGTTTGAGGCCGTCTACAAACAAAGACGTCCTCCCGATGTACGACACAATCGTCATGCCACGGAGCTCCATCCGCGTCCTGTACAGGAACACTACATCTTCTTGACTCTGCCGTTCTGAAGGGTCCGGTATGGACCACTCCACCGTCCAGTCCTGGACGTCCTCCTCAGGGTCCAAGTGACACGGCAAAGTGATGTCCTCCCCAGGAACAGCAACGATTGGCTCATCTGATCCGATCAGCTGATATTTTCCTGGAAAGAGAAGGAAAATTTAATATGAATTTCTGCAAATTTAGATATTCATTTTTATTTTATTTTTTTTTTTTACATTTTTTATTTTCAGCAAGTGGATCCTCACATAGAACAATACAGAAGAAATAGCCATCAGTGTCCACAGTTTTTCCTTTTCTTCAGAAAAAAAGATAAATGAGAAAAAAAAAAAAAAAAAAAAACATACTCACATACATGTACACGTATATACACACATAGAAATTAATGATGAAAAAGAACTCAGAACGGCAGTGAGAGTTACAGAATTGTGTGCAGTTATCTCGGAGTAATATACAGAGAGAAGGGGATCATGAAAAGAAATCGCCAAAAAGGAAGGGATTATCTTTGTTAACTGTTATTTATATGAGGTTTCTACAAAGTCAGGACGGATACGTTTAACGTATCTAACCCAGTTATTCCATAATTTAACAAAACAGTCCTTTTGGAGACGAATTGAAAAAGTAATAGATTCCAATACATATATCTCAGTCATTATAGTTGTCCAATCAGAGACCGTAGGAGGGTCAGGGAGAAGCCAGCGTCTGGTAATTGCCTTCTTGGCTGCTACTATCATTATTGCGTAAAGATATTTATTAACATGTCTATGTTGATTCGGAAGACTTCCTAAGAATAAAGTGGAGAATTGTAATGGTATACTGTTGGAGTGAAATACGCAGTTTAAGGTGCTATGAATATCCAACCAAAAAGATTTGATCTTTGGGCATTCCCAAAATATATGCCAGTGTCCAGCCTCCCGTTCCCCACACAGTCTCCAGCAATCCGCAGTGTCCGTACGTGAGAATCGTTTTTGCTTTGGAGTTCTAAAGAAACGTATCAGACATTTCCAATTGAATTCTCGCCACATATGGGAGTTGGTACATTTCCACTGAAGTTCACAAATTTCTAACCATTCTTCATTTGTAATCAAAAAGTTTCCTTCAACTTCCCATTTTCTTTTAACATATTCTGTGGAGTGTCTCATCTTTGCTAATAAACCTTTGTAAAATCTACCTATTGCTCCTTTTACTAGGGTGTTTTTATAAGCTTCCAGAAATATTTTTAATATTGGATCGTTCATGTCAGTTTCTCTAACTATGTTTTGTTGATAATAACTTCGCAGCTGGAGGTATCTGTGAAAGTCTGAATTGTTAAGCTGATAATCCATCTTTAATTGATCAAAAGTTTTAATCCTTCCATTTTCTGTGAGCGAATAAAAGGTTGTTATGCCCTTTGAACTCCAGTGCTTAAATGTGTTGTCTATGTGGTTGGGGCTGAATCCAGGGTCAAAAGCACACCATTGTATAATTTGCATCTTATCGTCCAGCCGAAATTCTCTTTTAATCTTTCCCCATATTTTTAATTGGGTTCTGATCCAAGGGTTTTGGATCGTCTCAATGTGTTTCTCCAGCTGGGAGTAGGCTAAAACTGCTTGGAGTGGAGGGTCCTTCATTATTGAGTGCTCTATTGCTTTCCATCTAGCATAAAATTTCGGAGAGCACATATTTGTAAGAGGCTTGATCTGAGCTGCATAAAAGTATGTTTTAAGGTGTGGTAAGGCCATGCCTCCCTCTGCTTTAGGGAGTTGTAAGGTCTTATATTTGACCCTAGGTCTCTTACCCTGCCAGAGAAACCCAGAGACGATTCTGTCAATTTCTGTAAATTCTTTTTGAGAGACCTCCACCGGAAGTGCTTGGAATAAGAACAGATAACGTGGAAGGATATTCATCTTTACGCAGTCAACTCTGTGGCCCAGACTGAGAAAGGAGATTGAGTTCCATCTTCTAATATCATCTTTAATTGTCGCTAATAAAGGGGTATAATTTAGAGCCGCCAGTAATGAGACGTCTTTTGGTAGGTGAATGCCCAGATATTTAAGTGAACCTTGACCCCAGTCAAGTGGAAATCTCTCAAGAAGTTGTTTTGGGGGGCTATAATTGAAGGTTAAAAGTTGGGTCTTTTGTATATTTAATTTATACCCAGAGAAACTGCCGAATTCCTGCAGAATATTCATCAACTCAGGGAACACACTAGAGGGTTGTGTCATGTAAACTAAAACGTCATCTGCATATAAAGCAATTTTATGGTCGTCTCCATTTATGGGGATGCCCTTAATACTTTCTGCTTGTCTTAAGCATTGAGCTAGAGGTTCTATATATAAAGAAAAAAGAAGAGGCGAAAGGGGACAGCCCTGCCTTGTCCCACGTTTTATCATGATTGAATCTGATAAGTGACCATTAACTTTAATTTTGGCAGATGGCTGGCTATATAGTGTCCGAATTGTTTGAATGAATTTAGAGTGTATCCCAAATTTTTCCAAAACTTTATATAGAAAAACCCAACTGACGGAGTCAAAGGCTTTTTCGGCGTCGAGACCCATTAGGACAGCCTCTATTTTATTTTGTTGAATGTGATTTAAGATATGTAACGATCGCCTGATATTATCATGAGTCTGTCGCTGTTTAATAAAGCCAGTTTGATCTGTGTGAATTAAATGAGGAAGCACCCTTTCTAGTCTCCTTGCCAGAATAGCTGTGAATAATTTATAATCAACATTTAGGACTGAAATTGGCCTGTATGATGCGCATTCTAATCTATCTTTTCCCTCCTTAGGGATAACCGAGATGACCGCTTCACTCCATGAAGGTGGCATTTTAGATTCCTTCAGGACTGAATTAAAGGCCTTAAGAAGGCATGGCATGAGTTCGGCAGGAAATTTTTTGTACCAGTTTGGAGGGAAGCCGTCCGGCCCAGGGGATTTATTAGCCTTCAGTCGAGCTACCGCATTTTTTAATTCTTTCTCAGATATATCTGCCATCAAATTCTTATTGTTTTCTTCAGATATCGCTGGCAGGTCAAGAGAGTTGATAAATGCTTCAATCTGTAATTCATTCTTTAAGAGGGGTTGAGTGTATAGGTTTTCATAATATTTTTCGAAAGCTTTTTGTAATTCCTGTTGTTCATACAATGTATTGCCAGAACCTGGATCTTTAATTTTGAATATTATATTGTCTGCTCTTTCCTTTTGCAATCTTCTGGCTAGAATTTTAGTTGCTTTGGAGCCAGTCTCGTAGTATTTTTGCCTTACAAACACCAACTTCTTTTCTATCTCCTGCGTATATGCCAGATTTATTTCATTTCGAATCCTCTTGATCTCGTTCAAAACAATAGGGCATTGCCTTTCTTTATGTTGTGTTTCTAATTCCTTTAATTTTCTATTGAGTTCCATCCTCCTTAATTGTATTACTTTCCTGTTATGGGCGCTCCAGGATATTATTCTTCCCCGCATTACGGCCTTTAAGGTGTCCCAGACAATAATTGGGTCAACCTCTCCTGTGTCATTGATCTCCAAATACTGTTTTATTTCCTTTCTCATCTGAGCCACAAACTGTGGACTATTCAGAGCGCTCGTGTTAAGTTTCCAAAGTGTAGTTCGTGGAGACTCCCCAATGTTTAAGATACAGGAGATAGGTGCATGGTCAGATAAGTCAATAGAGCCAATATCACAGCTTTTAATTCTAGAACGGTCTTTCTTAAATGCAAAAAAGTAGTCAATCCTTGAATAAGTATTGTGGGGGTGTGAGAAAAATGTATAATCACGTCTCAGAGGGTGGAAGTCTCTCCAAAGGTCTAGAATTCCCAATTCAGATATTAGATTACTCACTTTTTTCTGTATCGTTGTAGCTGGGGTGATTTTAGATGTGTCTAAGTTAGGGTTAAGGCGGATGTTCCAGTCACCTCCGCTAATTACAACTCCCTGAGCACTAACCATCAGATCAAAAATATTTCTGTAGAACAAAAAGTTACTTCCCGGTGGAGCATAAACATTGGAGATGGTTAACATTACGTTGTTGATCTTTCCTGAGACTAAAATATATCGCCCTTCTTTATCAGACTTCTCCGAGACGTATTCAAAAGGTATTTTTTGTGATATAAGTGTTACTACTCCTCTCCTTCTTCCATTTGCACAAGCTGAATAATAAGCTCTAGTATAGCCCATTTTTTTCAACTTTTCATGTTCTACAGCCGGAAGGTGTGTCTCTTGTAATAGAACAATTTGGGCATTTTCACGTTTTACTTTTGTTAGTATTTTGCTTCTTTTAACTGGATTTGTGAGCCCTTTCACATTTAAAGAGATAATCTTAATATCTTGTATATTCATACGATCTTAACATCATAAGAAAGTTCTTTTCCCACTCCTCTCTGTACCTGTGCAGAAAAAAAACAAAAAAAAAAAAAACACACACATTCTCCCTTGCAGAACTTGCAGTAAACTTGAACAGGAAGACAGGAACTAGAACAGAGAATGAACGAAAAATGGTCCTTCCAAGGTAGGGGCTCGTTAGGAAGAGCCCTGCATGGTGTTAAGTCGGTAAGGTCCCGATAGGGAGATGTCCCCCCTCGTTGCTGGGGGAGGGCCCTATTAAATGTCCACCTTCTAGCCAGGTATAGTTTGAGTCTCATAGATCTTCTCCAATAAGCCCGACTTTTCAACTAAGTAAAAGACTATAGGAGAATAGATATACAAAATAAACATCGAAATTAAGAAGGATAACCCTAATAGCCACGACATAGGGCTAACTACGTGAGAGGGATGTCCCAAATCTTACCAGAGAATCCGACAAGTATGTGAAAATCGGAACGTCAGTTCTCAGCATCTCTTCTGAACACCTGAAGCTTTTCTCTGAGACGGGAATGCTGGCTCTCTTGTGTAGAAGCACCAGTCGAGCCCAACCGGTGCTCCCCTCTGCCTCGGTGCCTACCAGCGGTGCGCCAGGATGATAGTAGCTGAATCTCTTCTATGTCCGGGGTGCTTGTTGGCTTGACCGCCGAGATCGGCAGCCCTCGCTCTGCCATATCCCTCGTAGCTTCCGCGGCATCTTGGTATAGTTTGACACCATCGCTGTAAAAGACGCGCATCTTTGCTGGATACGGGGTCTGGAACTTGATGTGTTTTTCCCGGAGTATCTTCTTGGCTTCTTTATATTCGTTACGTTTTTTGAGTACTTCGACCGGATAGTCATTATCCACGAAAAAACGAACCCCGTCACAGAACACCTCTTTTTTCTGCCACGACCTTCGAAGAATCTCCTCCTTCATTAGATAGCTCCGAAACTTAAGCACTATCGATCTCGGTTTCTCTTGGCCGGTCGGCCTCCCCGTCAGTGCGCGGTGTGCTCTCTCTATACCCAGCGCTTAGTCGCTGGGCAAGCCGAGCGCATTTTTAAACAGATTGTCCAGGAACTTGAGCATATCGGTGCCTTCTTTATTTTTCGGAATGCCGTATAGCCGAAGATTTTCTCTACGTGCCCGACCTTCCTGCTCGATCAGCTTCGTCTCTAGATTGGCCTGGCGTTGTGTTAGCTTGACGATTAGCTTTGTGGCTGCGCATAGCACAGTCTCAGTCTCCTCAATTCGCCCCTCTGCTTCTTCCACTCTTTCATTGACTCTTTTAATTTCACGCTTGATATCTGAATACTGTCCATTGTTGTCTTTTCTGAAGTCTCGGAGCTCTTTTAAGATATTGTGCAATGTAGGCTCGGGTGGATCCAGGTTTTCCGGGGCTAATGTTAGCTCCGAAGAAATGCCCCGGTCGTCGTGGCCTTTCACTGTTTCATCATCTGTCCTGGCATCCTGGCAGAGTTTTCTTACTCCTTGTGGTAACCCCCTTTTCCATCCTTACAGAACAAACCCAGGTCTTGAGAAAAAGAGTAGTGCTGGGGGTTATTTTTTTAAAAACCGTCGGGAGCTCAAAGCTTACTCATCCAAAACCTAGTATTCTGAGCAGGACACTGAACACAGGAGTTTGGTTCTCCTGGGTATAATGCGGGCCTTTGTAGGGGTGGGGGCACCTGGGGTGGATACATGTTGTTGTTGTCGCGGTTTTTTTAAGGAACTCCTGATGATTGTCTGCTTTGTTTACCTGTAAAAGCTGTAGGAAATTCTCTGTTATGTTTCTGTACAGGTGTAGCAGCTGCTTGTCTGCTGTTAGGTTGGAATGAAGCTCATTGCTTCTATCTGCTGGATCTTTGTCTCCTCTTCCTGTTTTGTACTTTTCTTTTTACTTCTTTTCACCATCCTTCTTTTTTTTTGTCCCCACTGATCTTGTCCAGCAAGATTATAAAGATTCCATAATTCAAAAAAAAATTAATAAGATTAAATAAATAAAATAATCAAATTATCAAGAAGAGCCTTATTCCAAAAAAGCTCCTCTTAGCACAACACAGCAACCAGACCATCATTCTCCCGCCACCATGCTGGACAGGACAAGGTAGAAAAAGAAAAAGAATCCTCCACCTCTTGTCCATTGTGGAACTGTGGTCATTGTTGAGAATTATCAGAGAAAAATATGAGATTAATTAATGGGAAAATATCTGTATAAATAATAACCAAACAAATATGATGCAGAAAAATCCCTCAGATTGGTTCATAATTTATCATATACATGACCAAAGAAGTCTGAGAAATAAAAAGAATAATAATTCCAGATTTGATTTAGTTTAAAACAAAAATAATATTCAGAACAAGAAATCATTTACTTCCAAATCAAATGATGAATGTTTTCAGAAAGCGGAGGGGCTGTAATCTCAGAGTGAACATGCAGCATGTCTGGATCAATGTATAGAACTATATTGAATAGATCTGTTATTGCAAAGCTTTTGTTGTTAAATTGTGGCCAAAAGGGAAACGAAATACGGAGCAGTAAGAGGTACATTTCTACTTCTGTCTGCTGCTTCTCAGACGTGAGGAGAAACGAAAATGTAAACTTCAGAATGTTTGAGATAAAATTCTTTTTAAGCTAATAAGATCAGAAGAAAATTATTTTATTGTAATTCATAAACAGGACACCAGAGATGCACTGCAGAATGAAATTATGTCACAACTGTCCCATAAAAACAACATAAGTAAAAACTGTCACGTGTAGATGGCGGAGGTGAGAACCCAAATGCAGGCAGTTCAGCCAGGAGGCAGAAAGGTGCTGGTAACAAAGGCTTTAATCCAGATACTCAGGAAGAGAAGACCACACATCACAGGGATGAACCAAAAGGATCTGACGAGGAGTAACTGAAACACATTCATACACAAACTGACAAACTAAATACAGATGACGTACATGAGCAATCAGACAAGGTGCACTAACGAACAGCTAACTAAGCCCTGAACACTAAAAACCAAGAACAAAAGCTAGAAACATGAACAAAAGCTAGAAACATGACCAAAACTAAACACATAAAGTCAGAACAGAAACCATGACAAAAAAAAACATGTAAAAGAAAAAGCAAAACGCTGCTGCTCTCATGCTGCAGATAGATGTTGCTGGTGAACACACTCTTCATGGTGCCTCTGTAGCAGTTGGTTGTTGGACTGAGGTGAGCTCTCGTTTAAGCTCTGCAAGAAGTGCACTCCCAGGAACGGCATGGCTCGGTGGGTAGAGTGGTCATCCTGTAACCCAAGGGTTGCCGGTTTGATCCTGGCCTGGAGAGCTCATGTCTAGGTGTCCCTGAGCAAGACACCGAACCCCTACTTGCTCCTGATGGGTCATGGTTGATTGCCTTGCATGGCAGCTTCTGCCATCAGTGTGTGTGAATGGGTGAATGTGACGTACATGTAAAGCGCTTTGGATAAAAGCGCTATAAGTACAGGCCATTTACGTAATGTGTGGAACGACCTCCACAACAGCACCCCTGATGTGAATCGGGGTGGGCACAGGTATGCCCCCTCCAGCCCCATTCATCCTCAGAGACAACCTACAAGTATGACCCCGCCAGCCCCGTTTATCCTCAGGTATGACCTACAGCTACGGCCCCACCAGCTACGTTCATCCTGAGGTACGCAGCTCAGGTACGACCCCACTAGGTATGACCCTCACCTGATTATCTGTTTAGGTCTGAACCCCCCTCCCCACCAAACACACACACATACCACTTGGCTAGTCAATACAGATGGGGCACTCAAAGTTCAGAGTATCAATTATCAGCTATCATCATTGATCATCGGAACAAAGTTAAATAATTACTTCACAGTTTATCATTGAGTTTCTGATCAATAACTGCCTCCTGCTACATAGACACTTTTTACTTGTTTAGAACCAGAACTTCGAAAACTGTTAAATTTAGTCCGTATTAAACTGATTAGAGCTGATCAACAGATAAGGATCTCGTCATAAAATAGGAATATCATTAAAAAGTTGACTTATTTCAGTAATTCCATTCAAAAAGAGAAACTTGTATAATGTGGACATTCATTCCTCAAAGACTGACATATTTCAACTGTTTATTTATTTTCATTTTGATGATTATAACTAAAAATTAATAAAAAAAAAAACCCAAATTGAGTATCTCAGAAAATTAGAATATTGTGGAAAGGTTCAATTTTGAAGATATCTGGTGCCCCACTAATCAGCTAATTAACTCAAACACCTGCAACGGCCTTTAAATGGTCTCAGTCTAGTTCTGTTGGCTACACAATCATGGGGAAGGCTGCTGACCTGACAGCTGTCCAAAAGACGACCACTGACACCTTGCACAAGGAAGGAAGACACAAAGGTCGTTGCTAAAGAGGCTGGCTGTTCAGAGAGCTCTGTGTCCATGAACATTAATAGAGGCGAAGGGAAGGAAAAGATGTGGTAGAAGAAAGTGTACAAACAAATGGGATAACTGCACCCTGGAGAGGATTGTGAAACCAAACCCATTCAAAAATGTAGGGGAGATTCACAAAGACTGGACTGCAGCTGGACTCTGTGCTGCAGGAACCACCAGCACAGACGTATCAAGACAGGGTTTCAGCTGCCGCTTTCCTGGTGTCAAGCCCCTCTGGAACAAGAGACGGCATCAGAAGCGTCTTGCCTGAACTAAAGAAAAAAAGGACTGGATTGCTGCTGAATGGTCCACAGTTATGTTCTCTGATGAAAGTTAATGTTGCATGTCCTTTGGAAAAAAAGGTCCCAGAGTCTGGAGGAAGAGAAGAGAGGCTCAGAAGCCGTGTTGCTTGAGGTGGAGAGTAAAGTTTCCAGTCAGTGATGGTTTGGGTGCCATGTCATCTGCTGGTGTTGGTCCACTGTGTTTTCTTAGGGTCACGGTCAACGCAGCGTCTACAGCACTTCATGCTTCCTGCCTCTGACCAACTTTATGGAGATGCAGAATTGATTTTCCAACAGGTAAATACGAAAGCTACCTTGTTTAAGACCTTGTTTAAGGACCATGGTATCCCTGTTCTTAACTGGCCAGCAAACTGGCCTGACCTGACCATAGAAAATCAATGGGCTATTGTGAAGAGGAAGATGAGATACCAATACACACATTGTCAGGTTGATGGCCTAAAAACCACCAACCAGATCAGAAATCTGGGTCTAGTGATGGACTGAAACCTAAAAACCACCAACCAGATCAGAAATCTGGGTCTAGTGATGGACTGAAACCTAAAAACCACCAAACAGCCAGAAATCTGGCTCTAGTGATGGACTCAGGCCTAAAAACTACCAACCAGCCAGAAATCTGGTCTAGTAATGGACTCACACCAAAAAAACACCAACCAGACAAGAAATCTGATGGACTCAGACCTAAAAACCACTGACCAGCCAGAAATCTGGTCTAATGATGGACTCAGACCTAAAAACCACTGACCAGGCCAGAAATCTGGGTCTAGTGATGGACTGAAACCTAAAGACCACCAAACAGCCAGACATCTGGCTCTAGTGATGGACTCAGACCTAAAAACCACCAACCAGACAAGAAATCTGATGGACTCAGACCTAAAAACCACTGACCAACCAGCGAGAAATCTGGGTCTAGTAATGGACTCACACCTAAAAACCACAAACCAGGCCAGAAATCTGGTCTAGTAATAACTCAGACCTAAAAACCACTGACCAGCCAGAAATCTGGGTTTAGTGATAAACTCAGACCTAAAACCCACCGACCAGCCAGAAATCTGGCTCTAGTGATGGACTCAGGCCTGCCCTGCTCCGCAGCGTCCGACGCCGGCTCCGAGGTCCTGCCCTGCTCCGCAGCGTCCGACGCCGGCTCCGAGG
>JBAFTC010000006.1:3691391-3705425 GCA_037177435.1 Melanotaenia nigrans | reverse complement strand
ACCAAAAAAGAGTGAACAAAAACCGGCCAAGTGATTTATATTGTAACAAAAGGTGAAGCAGCTGCAATACGTAAAATTTAACCAAAAAATTATTATAAACCACTACAATCCCAACTAGCCCAACACATTCTAATTTTACCACTAAACTAACAAAATATAACTAAGGGAGAAGCCAAAAGGGCTTTAAAACTTAACAAACAAAAGAAAACAAGACTATCCGTCAATAAACCACAAAAGGAGAACACAAAAGCCCAAACAGTTTTAACACTGTGGAAGTTTCTCTAATTCACAAAACCACCAAACGAAGCACATGCTCATAACCAAAGCTCTCAGACCAAGGGCAGACTGTCTGTGCAAACAGTTGTCAAAGAATACACAGCTGCAGATGGCTTTTATTTCCTCATCAGGTGGCTGTAGGGATGATGATTGGCCAATCAGCTTGATGAAGGCAGAGGTGTGGTGTATGGTGCCAATCCTCAGTCGGCAGGGAGGAAGGTGTGTAGAGCATGACCAATCTCAAATGAGTGACAACACAGGCATTTCCATGCAAAATGAGAGGGTAATTAGTGAAATGACAGGCAGCCGTAACACCTTCATATTTGGTATTTTGTCTCATTTACTGACTTACTGAGTGTTCAGGCCCTAAAATGACATATGGTTGTGTTTGCCATTTTTAACATCTGCACAGTACTTAATACTAGTTTAGTACTCTGTTACTTTAAACTTCACCCAACCCAGGAAGTCCTTTTCTACTTTGCTGTCATCTGTGATTAATTAAATATTAAAAAACCATGGTTAGGGTCACAAATGAAAAATTATTTTGTTAAAGTTGGGAATGAAAATATATAACATAACAGAGGTAACCACACCTGTCAGCAGCCGCCTCACCTGATGGTTTCTTCTCTCTGGGCCATGATTCACACCTCTGCTGTGCTGCTGTCTACCGTCACACCTCATCTTCTTTACGTTTGCTCACCTCTCTTCTCTGACTCAAGTTGGCTAAACACATCAAATGTTCCAGCACTGATATTCTGATGCTGTAAACTGCTGTTTATGCTCTCCAAAGGTCCATGTGATGCTGGGGGAATAGTTAAAAACAAACACAAACAACTAAAGAACATACCAACAAATTTGGTTAAATATTTACTCGTCAAATTTTTCGCTAATTGACCTTTCTCCCGTAAATATTCTTAAATAAATGCTGAAATAACTATTTTTATTTGCTGATGTTTTAATAACGATTAATAATAAGGCCAATAATAAGTTATGTCCAACCATCCATGTTTATACCACTTATTCCATTTTTAGGGTCACAGGGAAGCTAGAGGCTATCCCAGTGATTAGCAGGCGAGTAATTTATGTATTATTTTGTTGTTTACCACATTTTCTTAACCATGAACAACAAATTTCACGATCAATACTAAAAGAAATGAAATCAAACGAGGTGTGTGAACAAATGAGGTGAAAACTATGGGGGGGATGAGAGATGTGGGGATTATCTTCTTGCCCCAGTACAGCAACAGACACAAGCTAACGTCAGATTAAGCAACATCCATCACTGATCAATACAACCGATTTTCTTCTAACATGTCTGACAAAGGCTGAAAAGTGTTTAAATGTTTTATCAATCACTCATTCGCATAGTTACACATCTACACCATGACTGTAGCCCCTGCCATCAGGTGTCATGGGGTCGGCTTTGATCATTGCTATGGATGTTTTGGACTAACTGGAGATCATGGAGGGAGATTCAGCTTAGTGTGTAAGCTATTCACAATGCTCAAAGCAAGAGTAGATTAAAGCAAATCAGAAGTAAATACACTTAATTATGAGTGTTAGAAAGAAAGAAAAGTGTGAACAGCTTGTTTCACTTCACATTATCTTTTTATAAGTTATTTTATTTTGAACCCTTTTTACTTTTAGAGATGCTTTTACAGAAATTGACAATTCACTTTTGTTGTATAGCTGCCTATACAGCCACAATAAACACAATTCTATTCAGATAAGAAGCCAGTGTCAGGTGATATTTCTGGAGTCTTAACAGGCTGCAGGGATGTGTGGGTTTTAGCAACATGTACAACTGAGTGTCATCTGGCTGACAGACAGCATGTATATATTATGATAACACAGAAACCCACACAGAGAGTCTAGGTTTATTCGTAGCACTACCAACATATATTACCTCAGCAGCTATTGAGTTGCTTTTCTTTGCTCTTCAAGCCTCCTGCCTGATATTGCACGACAGTTGGATATCTTGTTTGCTGCTTTTCTTATGAATTACTAAGATGTTGGTGCTGCACAGTGCATGTCAGTTCTCAAAGATGAAAGGCGGAAGTATTTTATTACAGCCTATAAACTACATCAGATGCAGACTCGGAGAACTATAATACTGTAGGTCTACTCCACCCAATTAAATGATTAAAAACAAACCAGGTTGATGTTCAAGAACATGAAGACCAAATTTATAGATAAGCTTTCCATTTAGCTCTTAACTCGACCATATATCTGGCTGAGTGTGTTGACTTGTAGATGATGTCTGCTTCTGCAGCCCAGTCTGAGTAGTTGCTTCATTTATCTGACTTTTCCTAATGAGAAGTCAGATGAACAACAAACCAAATAAAAAAGAAGAAAACAAAATTTTTTCTAGGAGCTATATTAAGTAACTGATGCAAAAATGAACATACTAAAGGACTCAAGCATCTAATGTATGTGTGCCATTCTGCTTTAAGAGTGTGTTTATGTGGGCGTTTAATTGTGCATCCATGTTCTCGAGAGGTGATAAACTGGCAAAGCATAATTTGTGTATGTCTGACAAGATGGAGCTGCAGATAAGCTGCTTTGCTTTTCCTACCAAATGGTAGCAAGGAATTTAGTTATTTTAGATTAAGGATGATAAAGATGCTATAAGGGGAGTACTGGGCGAGATAACAAAGATTATTCAAGAAGAAAATGAGAGACAGGAACTGTGGGAAGAGAGAAGAAAAGAGACAAATCACCTTGGTTTACTTTACCAACAAACTTTACATAATAGCTCCTAAATCTGGACCTCTATGTGTTTTATTCTTCAGTTAATAATTATTTCATCAACACTGAGCCAGAATGCAGCTTTCAGTCCTGTAATGACTCACTTTTTTTCCACCTGGGATAACATTACTGTCAGATCTGAGAAAGCTCACAGGAACCTGCTGCACACACACACTCTCACACACATATAAAGTACATTAATATCTCTCACTGAATCACTGTAGTGGCCTAAAGGCTTGAAAGTAAGCAGCTGGGAAAATCTTAGTGAGCAAAGCAATAATTCACAGCTGTTTCCTGGAGATTAAAGAAGATGGGGTGTTATTTTATTTCTTTAGTGTCGTCAGCCAATACCACAAAGAAACCAAGCTCAAATAAATTTAACTTGCTTTATGTCTGTTAAGTTAAGGCTCAGTAATGGTTATGCCTCACTGTTATTGGCCTGTCGTAGGTTTGATCTTTAACCGTGCTCTTACACTAGTTGCTGGATTATTCTGCTCAGAGGCACACCAAAGACATCAAATAGAACTTCTGGATCTGCTGGATAGAAACTATAAGTATGGTAAACCTATTGAGCACTAGCTCTAAATTAAAGATAAAAACAGATAATGTGGCAGTGATAATATCTTAGATGAAACAATATGTCAGATGTATGTCTGCAATGTCCCTATAGGTCCTCAGTACATTACACCTTTTGAATGTGAGGTGTTCATTACTAAGGAGCTGATTATCTCTATGTCTTCCCCCCAGTTTGTAGAACATGTCGAAGTAACTTATAATGTTTATGTTGTTACTGTCCAGGGGAAGAGCTAGCTCTGAGTCAAAGTGTAGCCTCTTTAGATCTTTGTTCTTCTTTGGAAATACAAGTCCAGTCAGTGGTGTAGTCTACGTGATACGCAGGTATACCCACTAGAAAAGGTAACAAATTTCCGAATAACCACAAAAAAATGCTCAAAGATGCATATCAACATGTTTCGTGACATAACTTTCAGTTTCCCGATCATAAATTAGCCACGAAGCCGGCCCGTTTAGACCATGAGGAATTTGTAAAAAGTGATGTTGAGCCGCCGCAGAGAGCTTGACCGTATGCCCTGATCCAGACCTGCAGTCCTTAACAGCTGGTGGCTGGTTGCTAGACAACGGCGAATTAAAGAGTGGCTGATGAGAGGAAGACGATGCAGCAGCAGCAGAAAAAGAAGAGGGAATAAGATGTTTTGGGCGGTATGCATAGCTAATAGAGAGGGAACGCAGAGAAAAAAGATGAAAAGAAAACAAAATCAAATCTCACTGTTTCAGTGTGTCAGTGAGCGTGTTTCTACTGGTGCTGTTTCCACTGTCGATTCAGGGAACACTGCAGTTACACAGACAGTTACGGGCGGGAGGAGAGCCTGACCCTGTCGTCCAACCTGGACCGCGTTTCAGAAAGCGGGTTGAATTGGTCAACCAAGAGTTGCACTTTAAACTTAGTTTTTTTAACCTGCTTTCTGAAACGGTGCCCCGGTGAGTCTCTCTCTCTCTCTCTCTCTGTGTGTGTGTGTACTCGTAGAAGAGACTTCGACCTGGCCGGTCTTGTGGAGTCTGGTAGGGGAATTTAAAAACAGGCATCTTTGGTTAGAGTGGAGAAATGGAAAGTTAGGTAAATGTTGGACATTTAAAGCTGGTAGAAACTATTTAAATGTACAAAGTTAACGCTATATTAGCATGTTATTATGGTTAAATAAAAAGGAAGACAATTCATAGTCATCTTAAACATCCATTAATAAAGACACCTAGTACACCATCAGATAAATAACATACATGTGTTATGTGTAGTTGTCTCATTATTCAAGCTGTTCCAAGAGTGGATGTTTGCCTCTATATTTTTTCATTAATTTTTATTTATTGAAAATGAATTTGTTTTGTGACATGAGGAGATGAGGAGACATGAGGAGAGGCGTTACAGTGATAGTACATATATTGATGCACTTGCTAAATCTACGCTGGCAGATTTTGCAAGTTGAAGCATAGATGCAAGTTCAGCGGATGTTTTCTGGATGGCAAATTGTGGTGTTCATGTTATAACACATCTTGTGTTCCAGCAGTCAGAGACAAACTGTGTCTGAATAAGATTTCTGTGTGATATAGAAACACACTGAGATAATCAGCAAAGCAGAGGAAGGCTGTGCACAAACGTTTAATCTAAAAAAAAAAACAACTCTGCATAAAGGCTTTCACACATTTAGTCCCTGCTATCGTATCAGCAGGATGCTGTGGTGTCTGTGACATTATTTAATGTGAGATGAACCCTCCAGTCTGTTAGTCTGTCTGTAACTCAGCATGGAGATAACACTGTGCGCTGTTATTGGTGAGTATCTGTCTTTCTTTTAGTGTCATTGTTCTTGTTTATGAGGAATTTGTTTTAGTTTGTTAATGTTTCTGGCTGAAAACTGGATGCTCAACAACATTTACAGACCTTATTTCTTTGCTCTTATTAAATTAACTCTTATCTTTAATAATTAAAAACAACTGTCCCTAAAGGGTTTTTATATTAAGATGCACAGGAAGTGCTTTTGTACCAAAATTAACCTCCTTATTACCAAGTAACATAAAACCACTTCAGGTCAACAAAGGGATTTTATCTTCCTTTGAAGCTGGACGTAGAAAGCATGTCGTCTTATCAGTTGTTGTGTCTTCCCACTGAGAGCGGTTATTTTTATGAGTTGCCGTTTTCTATTTGAAGGCAGTTGGCATGCAAAGCTTTAGCTGAATCTACAGTAGAATCGACACCATAACCAGACGCAGCTGCAGGTTTGGCTTTTACGGCGTCCCACCTTTGCTGTGTGTGAGAATAGCTGCTGTTTCCTGGTTGCATCTTTGTTCAGATTTATATCAAAATTTCACTTTTCTTGCAGCTTCTCTGAGTGTTATTCCCAACAAATCCCAGTTCTTCCGACATGAGTCTCTCTCTCTGAGTTGTGAGCAGCGTGGACACTCATCTGAGTGGAAAGTTAAAAGGAACACTTCCACAACAATAAATGAAGACTGTTCCTCAGCCTGGAACAGAGGAAATCAATCTCACTGCTTAATCAATGCTTTTTATGAAGTAGACTCTGGAGTTTACTGGTGTGAGTCTGGAGCAGATTCATGCAGCAACACGGTTAAAATTAGCGTGACAAGTGAGTTTAAACACATCACACAAACATATTTCCATCAAATAACTGATTCATTATTAGAGAAGGAGCCTGCTTATGGCAAACATCTATACGTATGAAAGAGAGCAACCAGTAACTATAAATGTCTACCACACATGTCAGGTATAACAATACCCACCACAAGACCAGAGAAAGGAAATTGTGTATCTCAATAGCTCAAAGTCCACTAAATATTTTGTTTTTCAGGTGCTGCGTTGATCCTGGAGAGTCCTGCACTCCCTGTAAATGTAGGAGAAGCTGTGACTATGCGCTGCAGACACAAGACAACATCTTCCTCCAATCTAACCCACTTCTATAAAGATGAGCATCTCATTGTGAGCAGCCTGACAGGAAACCTGACCATCAGAAGTGTCTCCAAATCGGATGAAGGACTCTACAAGTGTAGCATCTCTGGAGCTGGAGAATCCCTGGAGAGCCGGCTGACTGTCAGAGGTGAGAGAAAACTTTTTAACTTTTAACCTATTTAACATACAATACCACAAATTGTTCTGAAGAATCTTCCTGCTGTCCAACAAAGTTTGAGAGCAGCAGGATGTTAGCCGCACCGCCTGCCAACCGTGTCGGTGGGACTCTCATTTTGCTAGTATTTAGGCCAACATGTGGTCTTTCTGTTTTGAAACAGGCCATCCTGAAGTGTCTGCTCCTCAACATGCACACATAATACTTCCTGTGGTGGGCGTCTGTCTCTTGCTGATCTCGCTGATGTTGCTCTGCCTCTGGAGAACCCACAAAGGTCAGCCTGTTTTCATGTAAATAGAAATCGAAGTTTCGCATCCTGCTGTAGGTACAAAGTGCAGGTTCTTTCTTAAACTTAAAACATTTAGTTTGAAATAAAGGCAAAAATTCCTGACACAAAGTCCACCAACTAACTTTCTGTCTTAATAACAACTAAGAACAAATGTATTTTAAAGAGGAACAAAGAGAGATGTAGGCGCTGGTTTGTTTTTCACTCAGGAAATGTGTTTTTTTTTTTTTTCAACAGCCGAAATGCACCTTGTTCGCCCTTTACTATTTTTATATTTCCAGTAAACTAGACAATGAACTCTGATTATACTACAAACAGGTGAGAAGTGAAATTCCTCCTACACAACTACATCTACAGTTTAAGAACAAAGATGGTGACGTGTGCGGAGGTTTTCTTTTATTCGGTGATGAAAGATGGAACAAAAGGTTTTTGTTGTTTGTGGTTGTTGCTGGCTGGCACTGTCTGGTTTGATCAAGAGATAACCATGAGGTCGACAGGTCACTAGCTCACCATCGAGATACATCCAACATTATAAATAAATACAAGACTTAATGTTCAGATAGGTAACTCTTTACATTAAAACTGCTAAAAATGTGTGTTTCAGCTCAGGATATTCCCTCTGGTCCTGCATGCTCTTCGTTAATTAAATAAACTGGATTACACAAGTAGAAGCTGAAGATATTAATTTGTAATTTTAGGAATCTCTTAACATTATTTTGACTAATGTAATCTAGATGTGAGGTTAATTATCCAGCAGTTCATGATTATCATAATTTCCCTTTGGAGAAAAAAATCAAGTAGTTTTTTTTTTTTAATTTGATTTTATTGACTGGTAATGTTAACTAGCTTACCAAACTACCCACAAACTGAACTAAGGCTCCTTGTCTGTTGAATAAAGTAATTGTGAAATTGCCAACATGTCTTGTTTCTTAAGACTTTATTAATCCAATACCATAAATAACACCCAACTGAAGTAAATAGCAGAATCAGCTGTTACCTGTTAGCAGATACGGGTACAACTAACATAATAAACTCTGCTCATCCCACAAACATGGCTCCATTTAAAAGGGATGTAACCAGGCTTTCCACTGGTTTGAGATTTGTTGCTAAGAAGTAAAGAATTAATCCACCAAACCTTTTTTAATCTTAAATTTAATTTAAATAAATATTACAAATCATGCTTCCATCATGGCACATATGTGAGGCACGGTGTCAGAGCACACGCCTCAGACATGTGCTTCGTATCTTACTGTTGAACAGCTGACAGTTTTTCTTTAGTAAAGAGGAAGAAATCCTCTAATGAAAATTACTCTTTAAGAGGGTCGTGGATTTTTAATCAGTACATTTTAAATATACGTTTTTTTCTCTTAGTTTTGGGTTGAATGTTGAATTTAGCCGTGATGATATGTTTCATGCTAAAAAGTAATTGGTCTAAAATCTCGTGGCTACAAAGCACCACAAGCCAGAGACTAAATATGGAGTTTTGATTTTGTTGGTGAGCTTTCACCTTCAATTTTCTGACAGCAGATCGCGCAGCACGGTTTACTATCAATCCACAATTCTTTACCTCCTTTTATTTTTGCCTGGGTTTCAACAGTAATCCTGTTTCTTTCCATTTACAACTGAGAGACATGCAGAGTATCTGTGTTTAGCTGTTTTAGTGCAGCTGCTAACACTAGAAATTCTGTTTTCAGGTGAACTGGACGCTGCTGTTTCCTACACAGACGTCACCATCACGCAGGAAGCTGAACCTCACAGGCTCAGAGGTAAAAAAAGAGAAGTACACTCAAACGTATATTTATGTATATATTGTTTAAACTGGACACAATGAATGAAAACATACATTGATGTGATTTTTCATTGAAACTCAGTCTGTGAACTCACCACAGCCTGTTATTTTTTCCATTATGTAATCTTTCTATGCAGCACGTTCTTTCCACCACGTGTTATTGTTGTGATCTGTAGAAACAGGAAGAGTTTAGTTTCATTGGCCCATGCGTCACCTTAACTGCAACAAACCAAACACAGGGCTTGGTTATAGTCCCGCCCATCTACGAAGCAGAATTACTGCTCTCTCTCTTCCTCTCTAACCAGGTTTCTATTTGTTTGTTTCCGTGTTTTTATCAAGTAACGACTGCAAGTTTTTTAGATCTATATTTAACAAGGTAAGAGTCTTTTTCCTATATAATATATAGAAATATAGAGAACATGGTTAGTTTATAAGCTGCAGAAGTGAAGGTGTCCTGCATTGACACCATTCATATGGTAGAAGGAGGAAGACAGCTGCCAGGGGTCGTTTTAAAGTAGGTTTCACAGCTGTAAAAAAAAGCTAAAAAAAAAAAAAAAAAAAAACTTCCCTCCTCAGATTCTTGTGTTGCTAAAATATTACCAACAGTTTTAATTGAATACCTCGTAACTATCTTTGAATATAAGTGAAGGTTCTTTCCTTTTAAAGGCATTTAAAAACATCAGTGACCGCATCGCTTACAGAATATTCCAGACACAGGTTTACTCTACAGTTCTGGCATTTTCCAGACATGTGACAATGATTTGGATGAACTCAGATTTGTAGCACACTTTTGTTACAAACCTAACAGTAATTCACATGCTGTGTTTTCCTCCCAGCATTTCCTACTTCCTGGTCTGATTCTTCCTTTTGATCTCAATAATAACTTCCAAATTCCCAATAGAAAAAAAACACGCTCTGACTTTCAGGCTAAAAATATCCCAGGTGGAAAGTGGGTGAAACTGCATACCTGAGTCAGAGCTGAAGGGAAACCCCTAGCAAGTCGTGTTGTGATGATATCATGCTGCTATAAATCTTTGTTCAAGTGAAAGTTGATAAATATGAATTTGACCTGGATTTTTTTTTTTTTTCAGAGATGGGAGCTGAACCAACCTTCTACTCAACACTTAAACTTGACATCAGCTGACCAAACATGAGTATTAATTTACATGTGTATAATATAAAGCTATAAAAGAAAAATGTACATAATTTGTTTTAATCTTAACATCTTCAGGAATCAATGTTCAGTTGTGTTGGGTTCTTCAGTGAAGCCTTGAGTGATGTTTTATCTATTTTTGTAGAAATTTAGTTTCTTTGTTATGCCCATTATTTCTCCCCTTAAATAATACCGATTGTTGTTGCAGTATATACAACCTGATTGTTGACCTTTATATGGAGGAATAACTTCTAAAATATGGAATGAACCAATCAGTTAAACATGCAAGTAGTTTGCCAAAAAAAGGTGAATATAGCATAAAATGTTTGGCTCACATTTTGGGGGAGTTACTCACATATTCAGCTGAGTTGTTCATTTCACAGAAGCGTGATCCTAACAGGTTACACCTCGTTGTAAATGTGACCAACAGTGTATAAAACAACACCTGTTGGGATTAAGGGGAAGAAATAATCAATAACACACAGACTGTATTACTTGTTGTGGCATGTTTATTATTTTATCTTATTGTGTGTGTTGTCGTCAGCTGGAGTCTTGGTAAAACGTTTAGCTTTTTGTAAGTTTCTCAGCAGTTAATGCTGCATGTAAATTGTTCAGAGCCATTTCTATATTTTTGATGTATGCCTTTGCTGTAGGTTAGCATCTTTGTCTTGTTATATTTGACTGTTTATAGTGGATTTTCATCGCTTTGGAGAATCGTGTGTGTCTCTTTTTAGGTGATCTGTGTCTTAAATGTTGCTTGATTCTTTTAACAAGAACTTGGTTTTTGCTTTCAGACTTCCTCTAAGAAAAGAAATAACCTGCTATATTTAAGTCAGACTTTTTATGTGAGCAATCTGATCTTAATAAAGCAAAGAAAACACACTCTGAAACCTCAGACACACCCATTTATGGCAGCAGCAGTGAATAAACAAAAACAAACTCTCTTAGGTCTGGATGCTATTTGTTTCTGTACAGATGCTAAAAAAATGAAGAGCTCAGGGATTTTTTAAACATTAACAGACATTATGACTATAGAAACTTAAATGAGGAAACAGTCAAAGGTCAACTTAACAATATATTGTTAGTCATTCGAGTGAGTGCAGGGAACATTAAACAGGATTTGCGTAGGCTTATCATTGATCATTTATTATTACAAATACACAAATAAAACAAACAAATAAAAAGTGGGAACAATATTCTGTTTGTGGACCCCTGTCCTTGCATAAATAATATTAAATTAAATTAATAACATATAGCCTTGCCTTTTTTCTTTTATTAAAATAGGGATGATGTAAAAGCCTCAGTTGGAAACCACTGGTCTAGACATCTTAATAACAGCTTTCAGTCATGTTTTTGCTATGAGAACAGAAACCTCTTCATGTGATCTGTGTTTAAGGTATTAATAGCTACAGCTGGTATCACAACATTCCTTCAGCGGATTCCATGTTGTCAACACACATACTTTACACACAAGTTCTTAAAGAAAAGCAGTTTTGAGTTGTGTTTGCTTGTTGACACACGTTAACAAATATAATTGTATAAATGTATTTATGACGTCTTTAGCAGCATAATATGTGGAATGAAGATTTTATGCATTCAAACTATAATTACACACACTATCTAAACATATCTCTGTAGCTATAATTAGTACTGTTAAGGTTACTATGTTAGCATTGGTAGAAGTAAAACGTTGTGTTTTCCTTGTTGAATCCAACAGTTTTCCTTGTTCCTTGTTGGTTCTACATATTCTTATCAACAAAAAGTCCCGTGTTTCATCATGTTCCACCAAAGCCTGTGTTGTTTTACAGCAGCTAGAAGGAAGAAGCTCTCTTAGTCATTTTTGTCTGGACGGGGCCTCTGTAGTTAACTGTCTGCCAGGCTGGAAGTTTCATACACAAGTTTTCCAAGATGTCTCATCATCCAGACAGCATCAAATTTCCTTTGATATTCCACCAGATAATCTACTAAGAATTTTAGTCTTCTGGAAAATCCCTGGGTGTCTGTTTTTTATTTTATTTTTTATTACGCTTTTATTTCAGATGAAATTCACACCCAGCTGACTGTGATTCAGGAGGTATTATCATCCAAAAGTCTGTACATCTGGCATGATTTCACAGTGAGGGTGGATGACTAAGATATTCGGTGTTCTGGTTCCTGTTCACCATGCGGCTTCCACCAGACTGAGTTATCTAAAGAAAAAATAAACATAAACTAAATCACAGTGATGCCTTCAGGCTTCATATGTATTTATGAGGATCAGAGTTTCACACGGCAGATACAGTGAATAGTCACAAACTAAATACAAGAAATACAATAAAATAGTTTTCTGAGTTTTTACCAACCGTACATATTAAATACTACGAGATTTTTATAATTGGTGATTTTAACCTTAACACTGATAACAGCAGTGATTCCTACGTCAGTGAGTTTTTAAACATTTTAAATAGTATGGTTTTAAACAGCATGTTACACAGCTTACTCACAACAGAGGACACACCCTGGACCTAGTTATAACCTACAGCTTTTCCACTGGTGTGTGTTGTTGACCTGGTTGTGTCAGACCACTGCTGTGTGTTTCTTAACATCACCAGTTTTAGCCAGCAGAAGTCTTCTGAGAACTGTGAGGATGGCTGCACATGTTATTGACATTTTAAACCAAACTCCTCTCACACTTCACCTGCATCATGTGATTTTTACCACTAACCATTTTAAAATCAGACGTTGACTCAGCAGCTCCACTTAAATCAAAAACATCAAGAACTGAATCCAGAACACTGTGGAGAAGCCGGGATATTAATAAGAAGCTGCAGGAGAGCAAAGAGGAAATGGAGAAAAACAAAATTAACAGTCCATCATGAAATTTTAAGGGACCAACTTAAAATCTACAATAATTCAGAAAACAAGCAAGAAAACTCAATTCAGCTACTTTGCTTGTGTGTGTAAACGTGTATGTGCGACTGTGTGAAAGACTTTTTTTTAATTTATTAAAATGTCATCTATTTTGATCTTTGTAACGGCTTGTTTTAGTTTTATTATGCATAAACTGCTTTTTTATTATCATGTAAAGCACTTTGTGTTGCCTTCAGCATGAAAAGGGCTTTATAAATAAAGTTTAATTTGAATTGAGTGATGACATCTGGGAACATGTTTTAGCTAGGACACGGTCTACCACCTGTGTTCGTCTTGGGCTTATTGAATTTAAAGTACTACATCAATTTCTCAAAGTCCAGACTCTCTAATAAATACACAGAAGTGGAGGATGTGTGCAACAAATGCTGAGAGGATGTCTCTTGATTTTGTAACCCATATACGGCCGCTGGTATGTATTGTCTTTAGGATTCTTGAAATTAACCAGAGACCTCACAGAGCTGCAGATCTGTTCAAGATGTTACTTTTTGTAATAAATTTTTTTCTTTTTTTATTATTATACATCAAGTTGGTGTCCGGAGCACTTCTTTACTTTTAACTATTTTTGCCACATCACTTGTTTCAAGTAGTTCATTACAAAATTGCATCACAAACCAGAAAGAAAGTAACCACACTGTGTCACCTCTCAGCAGCTACACTTGAATAGCCTATATATTATAGAAGTTTTTAACTTGTTGTATGTACTGTTGTCTTGTTGTGGTTTTATATGGTAGTTTTGTATGTATAGATGCTACTGAATATATATTTATATATAGTCACATCCCCCAGCCAGTGGCCAGATTCTGTGTTAATACAAATACGACTGTGTGATTGCAACTCTGTGATTGGCTGTGGATCTGAGAGACCTCCCTGCTCTTCCGACTCCCTGATTGTTTGACTCCAGTTACGCTTACCATCTAGTGGGAAATTGACTTGGACATTTGATTGGATGATTGCCTTCCTGCAAAAACAACCAGCAGAACAACTGGCCGTTAAAAGGGAGGAAGCGCCAGCATTCGGGCAGCTGTTCATTAGGCCCACAGCTCATCATCTGGGATTGTGCATTTGTTTTCCCGATAGTTAGATACACGATTGTGTTTGGTTTATGTTAAATTGAGATTGTTCGCTCTCATAGTTTGTGATAGAGATGTGATTTATGGCTCTTTGAAGGGAGCCAGATCTTGAGGAGCCGTTCCTTTCAAAGAGCCATTCAAAAGACTGGCTCGTT
>JBAFTC010000006.1:3635729-3652849 GCA_037177435.1 Melanotaenia nigrans | reverse complement strand
TATGACATTAATACTAAAATAATACCCTAATATAAATCTAACATCTGTATTTATAAATAATTAAATATGGACATGTTCAAAGATTTACTGTTACGTATGGACCCCTTGGAGACAGGAGATGGATTAAACAGACTTTATTTAAACACGGAAACCAGGAGGAATAGTCTTACGGTACTTTAGAGTAGACAGAATATCCTGGAACCATGGAGCCGGGAAGGGAGAGAGGACAAGTCCTTGTAGGTGCTTGTAGGAGCCATATGTTGGGTTATTTCTTTTCCCATATAATGTATGTGTGCACATGCATGGTAACGTCGCCAGTTATTGGCACTGTGGGTGTGTTATCTTCATTAATGGTTACCTCACCTGTGTCGGGTTTGGGGCCTGAAGCATGGAGGCAGGGTGAGCTTGGGGAGAAATTTTCTATTAACCGTCATCGTTATTATCATCGTTACTCTCATTGTATATTATTAACATAATTTAAATGCATTGTTTTGATACAACCTTACACATCCTGAAGCCAAATGAAAGAAGTGTGTGTGCAATGCTGTTTAGTTTCAAATGTAACTTCAGATTTTAAACATATAATTGAAATAACATCTGTTTTGCAGTGTGAAAATACACCAACTAATTACAATGAATTTACAGTTTATGACATAAAATGTAGTGATATCACACCTAGACTGGGGACATAAAATGTTATAAACTGTCATAAAACTGTAAATATATTACATTTACACAAGTGTAGGCTACAAATGGCCAATGAGTGTGTATACATACACCAATCAGACATAACATTATGACCACCTGCCTAACACTGTGGACACGAGTCAGTGCAGCAGTTTGTTGGCACTCGTGTCACTCTGCAGCTCACAGACCAGTTTGTGTTTCTCTTTGCTTCCATGTTTATACCATCTGAAAGGGCACAAACGTGTCCATCATTTAGTGACAAGAATATGTAAAATGGAAAACTGTGGTTGTGAGAAGAAGGTGGAGAGAGTTTTTTACACATATTCAACAGCCTCCACAGTCTAGGTGTGATATCACTACCATAGCCACTGAATGTTTGTCTTCATAGAGACCAATGGACAATATTTCTCATTTTCAACCATTTTAACAAAGATTCAAACTAACTTCAATCTTTTACAAAGTACCAATAGAATTTAAACATTTAATAAACAGTAGATCAGCCTCATCATCAGTGAGACTTGGGTGTCCATGTCCCTGGTAGGTACTGACCACTGCAGACCAGGAACACCCAACAAGACCTGCAGTCTGGGAGATGCTCTGACCCAGTCGTCTAGACATCACAATCTGGCCTTTGTCAAAGTCACTCAACTCTTACACTTGCTCATTTTTCCTGCTTCCACCACATTAACTTTGAGGACTGATAATTAACTTGTGCCCTAACACACCCCACACACCGACAGGTTCCACTGTGACTGTAACATATTGTGTTGCAGTAATATGTTGATTGGTTTGTCCACCAGATGGCGCACAGCACTAATGTTCTGTTATGGAAATCCCCCTTAGAGAGAAAGGCGGAAGGTACGGTGGCCGACAGGTGGAAACGCCCCTGTATAAATAAAAACAACTGCAAGAAGAAAACGCTGCAAATTCCCCGACACAACAGAAGAGCTCCGTGTTTCTGGTCCCCGCGGTGTGTTTTCACCCGAGAGACAAACAACGATGAGGTGGGAAGTTTGAACAGAGCGCAGAGAGAAACTACATCAAGATACGTATTTTAATCTGTTTATTTATTATATTTGACCTAAATCTTGTACAGTATTAGATAAAAGACTGTTTTAAGTTATTTACGTAAGCATAGTAGAAACTGTGTGTGTTTTGTTAGCACGTAACACAAGTTTCCCTCGACCTCACTTCCACAGATGGATATGAATAACAAAGAGAAAACAAGATGCAATAAAGCACTTGTTAAAATAATTTTATTATAGGTTCTGGGAAGTTGGGACAAATTGAACAACAAGAAGGAAAACAAAAGATCCACCATCTCTGACACAACCTTCAGACGCTGCAAACTGTCCTCTTTCTTTCCCACAGATGTCCATTCTGTGGATGGATGGTAACAGGTTCCCCGGCCTTTTGTTGTGGATGTGGGAGAAATATTTCGTTTCTAAAAGATGCTGCAAACAACACTGCTGTCGAGATGCCCACTGGCAGTGGACATCCCAGTGCACAGCCAAGCACTAGTACAGGTAAACAGTTGTTTTTGTTTTTTGTTTTTTTTAATAGTAAATACATGTTGGCACTATGTTGTTTAAGCATAAGGTGTTCTCAAATACCTGCAATGAAGTTTAATGATTAAAATTGTAGTGAGGTCAAAGGGGATCTGTGATTCAAATGGTCCTGCTCCATAGTTTATCCTCCACAAGAGTTTTGCAGGAGTCTTCGTTATGATTTTAATTTTTATTTATTTTGTATTGGCTCTTGATGCAGCCCCTCGGTTTAGCTGTCTTTATGTCTTTAACTATCTGAAACTGTTATAGCTCTACAGGAGCTGTCCTGATCAGTTAGCTCCTGAGGATTTTTTCTATTTCTGGAGCAATGAACAAATGATGTATAGTAACCAAGGGTTTGTAAGCGTTTGGAATTAAGGATATTTTACAAAATGACATCAGCTCAGGCTTAAAAATCCAGCAGAGGCTGATGTCTTCTTTGCTCAGGGATTACTTTGTCATACGTTTAAACTTTGGCCATGTTTTAATTTCTCTTTGTAGCAGTAAGATCAGGTGTAGAGTCCTTTCTCAAATTTAGGGAAATAAAAGAGGGAGAGAGACATTTTCAAAGACACGTCTTAAGTCTAAGAAGGGACAGAAAAAAGTGAAGGTATGCTCACACACTCGTTGACCAACAGACATTCATATACTGTAAAATAACAGATTGTATCAATAAGTTAAACGTTATTTATTTCTTTGTTCTTCCATTTCTTTAGATTTATGTAGGATTAATGAGGATGAATGGTGACTCCTTGAAGCCTGTTAGAGGAAAGTCACTTCCGCTTGATAATTCAACCCGAGTGGTCTGAACAGCTGCTGCCACAAGGAAACAGAAAGAAAGAAACTTTCTTGTTTGACTGGTGTCTTAGGTGGCAAAGGTGACAAGTAACACAATATAAATATCAGAAAGAGCATTCAAACAGTTTATGTGTTAAAGTAAAGAGATTGGTCTTTTGTGCTACAGTGAAAAGTACTAAGATGAAGGGGGATATTAAAGCAACACTTATGTACAACAACCACTTCAGTATAATATTTAAACATATTTATGATATATAGAAATTGAAAATGTAACTTTTGATTACAGGTAAGACTTGATAATGACAATCATTGTTTTTCCAAGGTTATGATGGACAGTCAAGTGAAGATGACAGCGTGGTCCAAGTTAATTTTCCATCTGCAGAGAGTCCACTTTCTGACACTGTGGTCAGTTTGCATCAATCACAACATTTCTGCTGAACTCAAATGGATAATATTTTCATTGGATCTAATCGGCCATCCATTATGTGTGTTGTATGCAGGTGTGTGACTGTCCAGATGGTGCGAGCACTCCAAGAATAGAAAACATTTTGCATGGATAAAACACAACAAAACACACATCCAAAAACCATCTTGTGCAGGTGCTGAGCCAAAAAAAGGAGAAAAATATGCAACAAAAAATTACTTTAAGATTTATTTTTTGTATTTACAAGCCTTACAGAAACACACAACCCAATCAAGTAAGAATGTTGTGTTGAGTTCTGGACATGACATTAAATAAACTCATAAACTTGTAAAACCAACCTACACATGATGTGTACTATGTTGGTTTCTAAGCAAATTGTTCTGTCATGAGATTAACTGTACTAATATTTTTTTTCGGTGAACTAGGTTGGAGGACGAAATGAACAAGTCCAGGAAGAAATCAAATCCTCTGAGGGTCAGAAGTGTTATAGGTAAGCTGTGTTATTAGCTGCACCTCTACAGATTTGTTTGATATTTTTTCAGAAATGGTTGATTTAAAGATAGAAGTTGGTGTAATTTATGAACTTGGGCTATTTTGTGATCGAGTCAATGAGAAATCAGTATGAGGCAAGTTAGTCAATAACTTAATATGACAAGTTTTGCTCTATTTCTGAAATCAAAGCTCCATCCTATTACTACTAATCTACTACTAATACTGCTGTTTTCTGTGTCCACCTTGCTGATAAATGTATAGGCCATAATCACAATTGTTACAGCCCCCATATATGCATATATTATGGATTTGAAACGATTTATTCAGTTGATCTCTCACTGCAGCACATATACAAATGTATATGCATCCATCATCATTGACAGTGAATCTGAGCCAGAGGAACACCTGGAACATGCTGCAGAGGAACGGTATGAATTATTACACATGAGATTTTATGAGAACTATTTGTGTCTTTATTGTTTAAAACACAATACACCTCATCTTCTTTGACAGCCTAGATGAGCGAACTGCTGCAGACATTGTGTCAGAACTCTCGATGAAGACCACAACAGCATCTCACAGCAGGTTGAATATTAACAGAACCAACGTGTGGGACGGTGCTCTCCGTGGCTTCAAGCCTGCTTCATTTCACCCATCTCATGAGATGAAAGTAAAATTCACAGATGATGAGGGCCAAGCTGAGGATGGACTGGACAACGGTGGTCCCAAACGAGAGTTCCTGACCCTCCTGATGAACTGCCTCAGAACACGGAGGATCTTTGATGGCCCAGAGGACAGAAAATACCTCACGTTTGACAGTGCTGTACTGATGCTTTTTACATGGTTTTCTAAACTTAAAACACATTTTACAATTTTGTTACTTTTCCACAAGGACATCTTGTGTTTAAGAGTCAAGCTAAAATAAAATCCCCTTACACTTCTTTCTTCCTAATAATGATGTGACAGCTGTTAGTTAATGTGGTATTTATTGTACAAAATATGTCAACAGCTGCAAGAGATGATGAATACTTCTATGTGGGAACGATGACTGCAACTTCTAGAGTTCATGGTGGTCGAGGTCCTGGATTCTTGTCCGAGAAGCTGTTCTAGCACCTGACAGGAAGAACAAACGCTGACATTGAAGCTGGAAGATATAACTGATGATACCATGAGAGCTTCCCTGCTTGAGGTAGGTTGGCATAATAACGAAGCTCATTTACTTCCTCAATCTCAGCAGCATCAGATCAAATTAGCTTGTCATTTATAAAATCTTAACCTATGTTTTGAGGAACTGGAAGGTCAGTAGATCATGACATTTTGTGTTAACAATTCCTTTAAACCTGATATTAACACCACTACACATTGCCATAATCCCAGGGTCCTGTTTCCTTCCATTAACATTATTTTTATATTGTCTGCTATCCTTCACACTGTACCATGTCAGACATCTCTCCTGTATAGACCATGATGAATGTGTCTTTTTTTATCAGTAAAATACTTACATCTCTCATCTTATCCTGCCTTCATTAAGGAGACGTTAACTCGACTGTGTTAATTCATATCAAGCCTGCTTCTCCCTCCACTAAACACTGAAAATTTCAACCAGTCCTCTTAATATCATGTCTTCTTAGCACCTGAGACAAGTTCTGGACTGCAGGTCCCTGTAATCTCTTTATCTGCAACTCTCAAGTACTTTTCTATTCTGTTTAATACATATACAGTAGTACATGTATTAATTAATCCCAACCTAACAGAGGGGGAAAAATAATTACGTCCCCATGATTCCAAGCAATTTTAATCCTTTTAAAAATTCTAATTTTTATCTACTTACTTTCCCATTTGAACTATAAAACGATGCCTTGTTGCAATATGGTTGTAGTCCCTGTGCTAAACTCACATTTGTTTCTAATGGTGTTGTTGCTCCTTGGATCACTGATTGCAGCTCAAGATTTGCTTCGTACACATTTGAAATAAACACAATTCTTATATTTTCTAATCAGCTATTTTTAACTTTAAGGTGGATTTAAATGTTTGTAATGTTCATGGTAATTATTGTCTACCTTAAATATCCAATGCAGCTACACTGGAAGAACTACATGCATCGATTGACAGACGTTCCAGCTGCTGCAGACTGCTGGTTGCTTTCAGTAGCCTGACAGAGTGGATGGCAAAAATAACATCGTAAAGGATTTCATGCAGTGGTCCATCATTTACTGCAACCTTTTCCCAACACAAAGGTAACTTCTCTGTATAATTTTAAAGAGAATTTCATTTTCATGTTTGCTTTAATAAAGTAATTGTCATTTAATATATCTTTGTCTATGTAAAATGGAAAAATATTTAGCTTAACAGCTAATAACATATTGGTAGTTACAATAATACTGTATGGACCCAAATATTACATGATCGTGATTTTGAGGCGACTCCTTCCTTTAACCTTCCTTTAAAGATAAATGTTCACAATAAGACTTTTTCTTTTTTTTTCTTATTATTTTTCTAAGAAAACACTTTTTTATTTTAATGCTTGTTATATTTTTTCAAGGAGCTCATCAATATTAAAATAAAACAGTTGTGTAATTGTCTTTTTGTTCCATCCTCTGATGCTATACTTCATTTCTGTTCGTCTTGCCGGTGCTTGGATGTTTCTGCAGCATCAAAAACCTTTACCTCAAAATTGGCATCATAACTCCACCTCAGTAGTTTAACTTCTAACTAACTACTAGCCCTTTTTTATCTTGTTTGCTCCAGACAGTCTCTGTTTCTCCATCTCTCCATCTCTCCACCCTGCCACTGTTGCTGTGATTGAGACCACCCTCTGCTATTGAGAATGAAAAAGTCGTCATGTATTCGGGTTAATATGGTTTTACTAAAAGTGCTGGATTTGTTTTTAAACTGCTTGTAAATGCTGACTGGTTTTACATTGACTGGACAATGTAACACCAAGATGTAACAGATAAGATTAATATATGATCGGTGGGCCTGTTTCTTAAGATGCTGTCATTGTTAGGATCCTAGATGTAATGGTTGCTCTAAATGTTTTCTAGATTCAAGGATGGACTTTCAGCATTGGATGTTATTCATTCTTTGGAGCAGCATGCATCTGTCTTCAGGGCCTTTATGTGTGCAAGCAAGGAACAGCTCACATCTGCAAAAGCTGAAGAAATCTTTGAGGTCCAACTGAGAGGAAAAGGCAGCACAAGACGACTGAAAGAAACAAAAGTTTCTGGAGAGATTATCTTCTTGAAACAGAAGGTTTTTCATGTTTCTATCACATTATCTACTACTGATGGTATTTGGATTGAAATACATTTAAAAACTAAGCTCAATATTCCCCCTCACCAGAAAAACAAACTGGACTCTCCCTCCGGGACATCCTGATGTTTGCCACTGTGTTAAACTCTCTGCCTCCTGCAGGATTTCAGCCACAGCCCAGACTGATTTTTCTGGAGACATCTGGCTTTCCTACCAGCAGCACCTGTACAAACACAATGAAAATACCAATGTCCAAAACTTATGAACAGTTTCAGAGCGACATGGACTTTGGAATAAAACATTCACCAGGCTTTGGACTATACTAATAGAGCCTGAAGGTTCTTTCCTTTCAACCTTTTAAGGCAGTTAGTACCTCCATTTTCAACTTGTGTCAAACTCACATTTCATTACAAATCTGCCACGTTCTTCAGTCTGATATCGTTTTCCACACAGGACTCCCAGGTTAATGGCTGTCTCACACCACTCTGTCTCTGTAGGCCTCAAAGTGTGTCTGAGATGGTCATCGCCACATGGACTGTATGGTGATCTGTCCATAAACTGGCACAGTTCCTCCAGGGAGACAGAGAACCCACCTGGTTCCTCCACACCTGAGAGTAAAATATGCACATTAGATTTCATTTACATTATTTTGTTTTGGGCCAACTGGTATGCTGTAATTCTTTGTGTTTGGGCAGCAAATGTGTTTTGTGGTTTTACTTTAAACTGTTTTCAAGATTTCTGCATCAAGTATGTAAATAAACATTTTGTTTACACTTATAATTCATAAACATTATTAGTCCAGGTGAAAAAAATAATCTTTCACATTTAATAATTAATCTAATTTTTAGAGGTTAATTTGATAAATGTCTGGAAAAATAAATTAGAAGAAACCAGCCTGTGAGGCAGGTCATACATGGCGTTTGGTTTTCCAGATGGACAGCGAGACTGTTTAACAGGTCTGATGATGTGTGTGTTCCATTTTTCTCACCATTCATCAAGGTCCTGCTGAAGGAAACTCATGAACACAAACCTCTCGAGGCATTTGTGTTCATGACTGCCGCTGAACAGATTTCTCTCCCTCAGGTCGTTCATCAGGTCCATCCAGAATTGAGACCTGCACACAGACTCAAGTTAGAACTCTGTCCTGCATGTTTCCCTGCTTGAACACACCTGCAGTGAAACATATAAAACATGCAGGGCAGAGGGCCCTGAGGACCAGGATTGAGAACCGATGTTTTATCTGATTCATTTACATGTTATAGGATTCAAGCTGTAAACTCTTCTTACAAATCTTCGTCTTACACGAAGTTCAGTTCCTAAAGGATCAAGGTCTATCATTATAGCCATGACATCATCCCTTTTTACTGTCAGAGAATATTTCTGCAGCAATGTTTGCCACATCAAACGGTAGCCATCATGCCCACCTGGTCCCTTAAGTTCTTCTTGTACTGCAGCACGTACAACTTCAAGAGGAGAGAAGATTTTTGTCTGGACAATAACTGTTTCAGTTTAGTCTTGAGAGAGCGAAGGTTAATTTTGATATCATGATTTGTAGCCAGGAAATCCAAAATTTCATCATAACTGTAGCCATCATGTAAATACTTTAACCAAACCCTCCTCTGTGGGACTGTCTGATGCAGGCGCTGAAGAACAAAGAGGGAAAAATGATTTAAGAGGTAAATTATGGAGGCTGCAGCACATCCTCCATTCAGCAGAGAAGACCTTTAGCTGGTATCTGGTATCTCTTAAGGACCTGTACACACTGAAGACCAAGAGGAGTACAGGAATGACTGAGGCAGATCTCCCCATCTTAGACACCATGTGTGTGTGTTTATTCTTATAAGAGGTAGAAGTCTATTAAAACCAAAACATCACACCATAACAGCAGACCTCACAAACACACTGTCTGTCCCCACTGACTCACATCTGATTTTGATTACTTCATTTCATGAACCAAGAACGAATGTAAATTATATTAACCACATAAGCTATTGTAGAACTAGTACAGACAATGTTTATGTTCTTATATTGCTTAGTATTTGGGTTGTCAGTTATATTTCATAGTACAGAAAGACCGTTTTAGTAGTACAGCTTTACCTGTAAGCGGAACTTGGTAGGAGTTGTTTAGTGCTCCGGGGGGAATTGTTTTTGATCGCTCGCTGGCCCTGGTGTGGACATAAAAAGTTCGTCTGCACTGGTGCTAGAGCGTTCAACAGTCTGTGATTGTCCCGCAGATGGTAAAGTGTTGTCATCTCCAGTAAAAGGAAGCTAAACGTTATATTCCTGGTCTGGAGTGTCTTTCATCTGCACACAGCATCCAAAATATATCCTGTTAGCAAAAGCTAACACTATTATAAATCTGTAAAAAATGGTCTTCAGTATTATCACTACCTCTGTATTATACATAAATAATCTGAAGAACAGCAGTACTGACGACAAATAGTGGTGTACTGGATCCTCGTAGTCAAGAAAATGCAAATAGACATAATCAGGCTTACTTAATGTTGCCTTCAGCTTCAGCCAAAAACAGTACATTTCTTCCACATGAGGCACAGAAGACGTGGACAGTGTCCAGATGTTGGCCACAGAAAGGACAAAACATCAGCCTGGAAATATGGACACTGATATGATAAATCAGAAACCATATTTAAAAAAGTTCTTCGCCCTGGTAACGTTACTACTCTCTCCTCGTCACTTCTTCACGTTTTTGTTATTCCAAAGCCCCTCAGTGCTCGATTAGTTATTATAAAGCACTTGTACAATATGTGGAAGTGAGGTTGAGGGAAACTAGTGTTAAGTGCTATCAAAACACTCATGTGTCATAATGGAGGCTGTAAGCAGACGAGAAGCCTTTAAAGGTTTTATTTACAAAAATGGTAATATGCTGGTGTCGGGGCAGGTTGGCAGGCAGACAGTCGGGCAGGCAAAAGCAGTGGAGTCCTCAGAGACAGCGAACTGGCAGGTGAAACTTCTGAACAGAGTTGAACCAAAAGTTATTTCATACAGGGCACGAGCAAAGAACCATTAGAAAGCTGCTGAAGAAAACCAAACCTTTACCACGCAAAGCGATCCGGCAGAGGTTTGTGAACAGACCAGCAGAAATGCTGTTTGGGTGATGAGATGATTATCCACAGCTGTGAGAAACCTGCTGCCAGAGACACTCCTCCTGCAAAGAAGGCACGCCCAAATCCATATGCACACACACACTCACACACACACAGAGAGAGAGAGAGAGAGAGAGAGAGAGAGAGAGAGACTACTGCCAGGATAAGCAGAGTCATTACACTATTATTCTTTCTTTTTCTTTATTACAACTGTTTTTCATGTCCCTATGGCCATCTTCTGTAGCCAAGACCACCAAGGTCTTTGCCTTTGGCCACCACCCAGTGCACTGTACACTCCAAAACTGAAACCAGGGTCCTAAGATGGAAAAGGATGGTGTCTGGGCTGGAAATGAGAACTGCACCAAGTGGAAGAAGAAGCTGAGCAAAGACGGAAAACCTTTGGTTTACCAGTCGATCGACATCCATATTCTTACCTATGGTTGCGAGTTGTGGTTGCTGACCAAAAGAACAACACAAATACAAAAAGAAGAAAAGGCTTCTCTCTGCTCAGTGTATGGGCTCCTCTTTGGAGATATCGAGTAGGGTCTCAAAACAGAGCTTCTTCTGCACTATGATTAGGATGCATCCTGCATGCCTCCTTGGTTAAATCTCCAGGTGAATATCCTGGAGTAGACCTAGGGCATGCTAAATAGACTATGTTTCTTCGCTGGCCTGGGAGCCCCTTGGGATACCCCCCACCCCACCACCTGGAAGAAATGGCCAGGGAGAGGGAAGTTTTGGCTTTCCCTTTAAAGCTGCTGCCCTGTGACCTGACATCAGACAACCAGTCTTTTGATGCTAATGGGTTATGGATCCTGTCACAGGTCCTGTCACGTGACAATGCTACCTGACACAAGACAGCTGTCTACTAACAAGCTGACAACTTTTTAAGCTTGAATTGTAAAACGTCTATGAATAATAATAATGGATTTGATTGAATGCGGTTTGATTATGTATCATTTGTGTGTGTATTTTCCATTGCATTGTGTTAAACTCTTATTATGCTCTTACTATTAAGTATATAATAAAAATTAGCATGTCAGGGCTAAACTGTTAATAAATGACCAGTTTCCAGATGTATAGTCTTAACAACTATGGCTCTGAAATCTCATCAGGGCAGTATGTTATCACACAAAGTGATTTCCAAATGTGCACAAGTGTGAAAGCCTCTTTTGGACTGTGATTAGGATGCATCCTGAATGCCTCCTTGGTTAAGTGACCAGGTGAATATCTTGGAGTAGTCCTAGGACAAGCTAGGTGCACTAAGAATTTAACTTCGTAAAATTTCTGAAACACAAGCACATCAAAGCATGACTGTGCACTGCACGCTATTAGGGTTTACTGAATGACACTTGCACGTCTGTTCATTTCAGTTAGCAGAACATAAAGTCATCACTGATTCTCAAACACATTCACACCAACAATATTCCGTACGCCCACGACTTTCTGCCAAACAACTAGCCATGCAAAGTGCTGTTTTCATCCACATTCTGCATTTTAACCTGCAAACGTTCACACAGATGTCGTGAATGCATTACCGTTAGACACTTTACCACACTTATTAAACACCTGTAATGGTACCTTTTGTTTCCCATTTTCCCTTTGTGTTTGCTTACCAGAAACCCAGAAACACAAACACATCAACACACTGCAGTTATTGATGCGAGTGAACACATGTCAGATACAAATAAATTATACATTTAAATAAAACACACTTTCTAAAGGAGGGGAGTGAGGTGTTAAATGTTTATTGTCCACAATCCACTACTCATCTTAATATGTCCACCATTCCTGTAGGTGCCCCACCACTATCTGCATCGGACCTGTCTTAAAGGGATATTTCACATTTTCTTTAGTTGAAAAGTGACTTGTTTTTTATTACAGTAGAAAATTGATTAATGGGGGGTTTTGTTCCAGATACATGGCTCATTAAACATCTAGGTGAGCCATTAATCTGTTTACTGACAGCAAACTTGTAGCAAGTGAAGTAGACACAATATGCATATTTCTAACATGTTCATGTAAGTTTTTTTTTTCTTCTTTTTTTTCTTTTTTTTTGAAATCGAGCAAATTTAAAAGTGACAATGGCCTTTGAGGCCTCAGGCTTTCAGGCCACAGCAGCACAGTCATCCTTATCATCACACATCGCATAAGCTATATTTAGAGCTTTGATTTTCTCTTTTAGCTTTTCGCCACAGGGAATCTCACCATTTTCAATGAGTTGCTGTTATTCAGTCTTTTCTGAAACTACAGCCAGACCTATGCTGTCACAACTTCTATAGTATAAACTACACAAGTTCCCAGATCAACCTACCGTAGAGACACCTTGTAATAAACATTATTTGTTTGAAAATGAAGTGAGGGGATGTCCTTACATGGTTTAATCTCTGTTGTGTGCTTTGTAATTTCTACAAGACCGTCACAGGTTCGACTGACAGGTTTTAATGACAGCACTGGTTCAGCAGTAAGGTCAGAGCCTAAAAAAAACAAAAAAACATACTCTTTTAAGATGACTATCAAACAGAGTAATGATAAAGGTTATGTTATTTCTAATAATAACTGACTAGATCAAGTCAAAATATCTTAAGGAAAATAGAGAAGTTATGATGAAATTTAGTTCAATGTACTGAGGTTTCCTTTTTAAGGTTATTGGAAAAGCTCTATTCTTCAGCCATGACTTATTCATAACTTTCTGTATATTCTCTGAAGGACCCATATTGAATTTATTTTTTAACACAGATGTTGAGTTTCAAAAACTCAAGAGTCTTATTTTTTGCCAGTCTGCTGTATATAACACAAGAAAATCCACATGGGGTTAGGCTAAATACAGAGGTGGCAGTTTTGCCTCGAGCCATCCTTTGTATCTGCACACATTCTTTAAATACACAAAGGCCACTTTGCCTTTAAAAGAATTTTCTTTGGGTTCTTTTGGTAGGCCAATCTAAAGATAATCATGCTTATTATTTTTTTCTTGCTTTCAGCTTTTTTTTTTTTTTCTAAGTGCTTATTTGAATTTTTTTTGTGTTCAAATATTTGTCACCAGGATGTTATATAGTTTTCTTTCTTTTTTGTGTCTTTAGTCCTTGTTCTTCATTTGAGCTGTATTTAGAATAGTTTTTCTCTCTTACATGTGTTGTACAGCACTTCGATCAGATGTTATGTTGTTTTTAAAGTGCTTTAGAAATGGTATGGTATGATATGGTAAATATATAGTACATATAGTACCATTATGTTCTAAGTAGTAGCTTTGTTTACATTGACCACACTTATTCAGAGAGAAGTCAGTCTATAAGCTGTCTTGAAAGGAACGGAGTTGGAAAAAACATCATTTTTTTCTTCTATTTATGATTATATTGTATCGTCCATAGAAAAGCACCCAGCCCTACTTTTTACATGTAACATCAGTTATATTCTGATTAGATGCATAAGTTTGAAACAATAATCAGAGTGATTTCAATTGCAATGAATAATATTTTTTCTGTGTAAACATAGCTAGTGTTTAAGTGTACAAGCTGTGCACATGCACCTGAGCAATGAAATGTTTATAGCAAATATGTCGCTATCTGAAGTTCCAGCATGTAACCTTTAAGCTGATTTCTTGGCAGAAATTAAACATAATATTTGTATTTTCATCTGTTAAAAATAAAAAAAAAATCATTATGTCATCATCACTGTTAATTAGGAAATTTATCAATTTATCAGCTTGGTGTTGTGCTACTGCTGTAGTCTATTGGTAAAAACCAAATCTTGCCTCCAGAGCAGATTTTTAAGGAAAGGAAAAGTATGGTAACCCTCCTCTCTGAGTTTATTTCTTATCAGTCAATACTATCAATCCACAAAGTCAAGAGATACATGATTCTGTCTGCTATGTCTGCTAAGACCTGAAGTATGTGATTTATCTGTGATCTCTGAGTGTTTTTAAGGTGTGTCTTGCAATCTTTTTAAATCCTAAATCATTCTGTCTTTCACATGGTTAGCCTTGAAAACTGTGAGAGATTGCACACATTTGAAAGATAAATATGACTTCAGTGATGTTGATTTAATCATTGACAGTGCAGTAGCATCCCTTTGAGAAAAGCTTAAATATGGATTGTTAAGAATAACAGTGTTTCTGCTTCTAGAAGTTTAATATTGAACATATAAAAATATACATCAACCTTACTGGCTCCCTGACTCCAGTCGATGATTATATTAATAAAAAATGGGTCTGCATTATTCCCAGGATACTGACCTGACCTGTTAATGTTAGCAGTGTTTAATAAGGTTTGATTATCCAAGTCATTCTGAGTAAGAGTGTCTCCTTTAAATGACTGATCATTATAAAATTGATAAGGTGAAGTTGGGCTACATAATTAAATAAAACTACAAGCTGGCAATAATTCCAACACAGTCAACTGGTGGATCTGTTGTGGTGAACAGTTGTTTAAATAAAAAAAAAAAAAAAAACCCAATCAAAAACTAACTTTTGTAAGACTGAGTAGGATGAAGAAAGCAGAGTATTATCATGACTGACTCCAGTGGACACCATGTACACACAAGAAGAAAAGATCATCAGAGACAGTCACCACCCAGGTCACATCCTGCTTGGACATAAACAATCAGTACACAGAGTGAGTCTGAGACACACAGCAGAGCAGACAGTCTGATCACACACATACAACACAACAGCTTCTTTCTTGTCACAATCAGACAGATCAACAACAAAGTAAGGATAAAAAAGCAATATTTAATCTGTTTGTGCAATATTATATCACCAATATTGCAATTAATACTTGTAAATCAGTATTCCTTATTGCTCCTGCTCGTTGAAAAGCACTTTGGTTTATATTTTGTTGACTCTCACTTGTTTTTGTTAACACTTTTACAATTACATAAATTCTTTTTATTTATTGATTTCAATGATCTTGTGTGGCCACATTATCTTAACTTCAAGCTTTGCACAATAATTCCAATGTACTCAGACAAAAAATGCATCTTGAATCTTGATAAGTTAAATAAAAGATGCTTCACCAGACTCCAACCATCCTTTGGAGATCAAGTATCTGGAGAGAATTTTAAAATAATTTGCCAGTCAAAACATATTTCAATTTAGGGAAAAACACACCATGCCCTGCCCTAAAGTCATGTCTCTAACATAAGACAATTTTCAATGAAGAAGTAATAATACTGTATTAATACTCTTAAACACAAGCTGTTGTTAACCTAACACAACAGCTCAGTGCATGCTGCGTGCTGTTATATGCACTGGTGAACAGCCTTAACAACAGAAGCATCTTAAACTACAGGCGTAAATAAAAACAAATCCATCAGAGATGCCTCGCTGGCTCCACAGTCTCCTCTTCTTCCTTATGTAATGTAGGTCCTGTCACAAGAAGTCAGCTTCAGGGACTCAAGCTCCCGCAGCAGCAGCATGGGTCTTGTTAATACTGACCCAGTTTAATGGGCATGCAACATAGATGATGGCTGGATGATAGTTGGCTGGCCTGCTGGCTGACTGGTTACTACTGCATGTCTGGGTAATACATTTCCTATGTGACTGGTTGGCCAAATAGATAAATAAAAAAAATAAAATCACAATAATACTGACAATTTTTATTTATTTATTTATTTTTTATATTCTAATGTTGTTTTTGTTAGCAAGAAGATGCTTCCTCCAATTAAAAGAAAGGGAACAGGGCTCTCAAGACACTGCCATAGCTACTGATACAACTTTCTATTCATTACAGAATGTATATGAGCACCATTTGGCTCCAGCATGGCTACTAACTAGAACAATAAAAGTGTTTACTCGTGTGCATAAGTCAACTAGAGAATTAACTGGCAGAATTGAGGCAACAGCAATTTATCATTTTATTGGGGCTTTAATTATTTCCTGGCACCGCTATAATAGAATGAGATTTTGGCTTATTAAGAAAAATCGCTCTGCCACTTGTGGGCAGAATGGTTCGCTGCCCCCAGCCTATAAGCACACAGTTGGGATACTATTATGTTACATATCTCCTGTGTGATTTGTTAATTAGATTATTTTCTGGTTAATTGTCTGAATCTTGCAATACATCAGGGGTTTAAAAAGTCAGCTGTCTGGCTGATGTCAGATTTATGGAGTGTCTGTCTGACTGCACAGAGAATAAAACTTCTTTCCTGAAACCTGGATGATTGGCTGGCTTGTCCAACAACATATCAACTGCTGCTTAGAAAGACTGATCAAATGGCAATTTGGCGTAGCAAGGCTGCTTCCTCATTCGAAAATCACTCCTCATAAACAGGGGTGTCAACACATTCAAGATTTATGACTTAGTCCACCTGGTAATTGCAGGGAGTCACTTGTTTAGTAAAACAAGGTGACATGACAGCAGCCACAACACTGGTTGATGGAGGTGAAGGGGGTGTAAGGGAGGGCCTATGGATGGGAAATTAACAAAGCGGAAGGACTTAATGTAGGGTTTGTGTGGAGAGAATCTGGAGCAGGGAAGATTGAAGGAGCAAGGCAGAGGGAGGAAAAAGCCGAGTAGCAAGGGTGTTAGAAAGAGGATGAAGTTTATCATGAGACACTGAGGAACATCTTCCTTCTTGTCTTTCTCTTAGTCAACAGATTGTCTTCTTGCATCAGAATTGTGCTGTTAAACTGCTCCTGACATAAGTGCTCTCATGACACCAACTCCCCAACCTCAACCCCGTGCATGCATATACACAGAAGAGAAGGAACAGTCCAACAATTGCACTGCAGACCAGCAGAAACCACCAATACATGCAGCTTGGATTGTGAGAAACTGTGAGCTGATGTGTAATGAATAAAGTAAAATTCTGTTTATATAT
>JBAFTC010000006.1:3454954-3470882 GCA_037177435.1 Melanotaenia nigrans | reverse complement strand
GCACTCAAACAGACCAAGAAGCCAAGAGGAAAAAAAATGTTTAAAAGGATGATGTGAAAGTTGAAGCTGAGGAGCAGTGGTTTGTTTCTATAAGCATTTCAATAAAGTTTACTCATTACTTCTTTATTTAGTATAGCAACTCTCTCAGATCACAATTGCAAAGTTCTTCACAACAGAAATAATATAAAAAAAGTAAAACAGATAAAAGAAGGAAGGCAAAGAACAAAAAACTAAGAAACATGCCGTAAAACATTTTAAGCTGCTTGTTTGTTAGTCTCACTCGTTGATTTTACCCTGGCTTGTTGTGCAGGGTAGAAATAGTCACATTTGCATATGTTTGAAAACAGAAGCTGTTTAGTCTGTCTCTGAGAACAACTTTAGAAACTTATGTATAAATGTACCATTTTGGTCCACATCGCAAAAAGGAGCAGATTCAAATAAAGTGTGAAAAATATAACATTATAACGCCTTTCTGGGCTTTAAAATCCTTAAATTGCTGTATGTCTGTTTTACGTTGCAGGAAACTGTTAAAACTTTGTTGTTGCAAAATTATTAGATATTCCGAAATGATTGTGCGGCGGGATATAGGGTGAATGGTGGCATGACACATGTTGTGTTTCGCTTTTGATTATTAGCTCTGTTTGCATCGGATAGAAAAACATATAATTATAAAAAAAAAAAAAAAAACTAAAATGTAGCAGCAAATCTGATTGTAAGACCTTTCACGATGAGACACATCATTCTTCCATCTTCAAAGAAGGCTGGAGAGAAGAAGTGGCAGCTAAACAGATGAGATACCTATACCTAATCTCCTTCCCAAGGGAGCTTCATTGAAATTACTAAGAGTGGGGAGGGCCAGACGAAAGGAAAATTGGGGCATTGTGTATTGTATAGCCATCATGGGGCGTCTCTGGTCTTCTTTGTGAAGTGACTTTGACAGCTGTGGGGATTAAGGAACAGTCTGACATACATGGTCCAAACAGCAGGGATTAGACTAGATAGGCTCGCTCTTGTCTCTGGCTTCTTCACTTTGTAAATCAATAAAACATAATTTTACTACTGTAATAGAGTCCACGTTTGGGAGGCAAGGTTTGATCACGAGACAGCAAAGAGATTTGCACCTGCATCAAGAAGAAGAGAGGCTCCAGAGAGAGACGGAGGAGCCGTCTCTACAATGTTACTGCTTAGTGCTGCAGTTTTTTTTACCTCATACAGTGTTCAAAATCCAGCTCTACGAACCATGCACACGCACAGGAATGTTTTTGTTAAAAGCAAGCAATTCAGCTGGGACAAATTTATCTGGGCAAGTAATATTTAGTGATTTAAAAACAAAATGCTATTCTAGTAGGAGTATGTTTGTATACACTGCCATTCCTCCTGTATTCATTAGCGATCACTAAAAGATTGTTGATACAAATTCTAATCTAAATCTTGTACCAACAAGCCCTAAATTATAACTCCTTCCTTAACCACGCAATTGTCTTTTAAACTCTACATTTATAATCTTACATGATTCTTATCATTATTTAATGAGAAAAAAAAGCAACTGTTTATCAGAAGCATATTTTGCATTCCTGTAAATATATTTTTCTTCCACAAAAACTTTTCTATTTATAGGACTGAGCTGTCAGAACTTACAACACCAGTGAATAAAATGTTTGAAAATATGTTTTACTGTAGAAAAGATTTTCAGTTCTTTGAGTTTTAGGACAAATTTGGTCAGAACCTACTGTTCATAAAATCAGCTTAAATTGCACTGCATGCTCTAAAAAGCTCAAATTCTGGACCAATGCATGCCACTGATAAATGAATGTAACCACTGAGAGTGGGCACAGCACAGCTGAACCACTGGTCTAAATGTGCAATAGTGGTGCAATCTCCATAGCAACTTACTGTATGGCATAAAAAAATGCTTACCAGCTCCTTCTGATTTGACACCCTACAATGTTACAGCACATAAAACATAGCCGTTTGCAGGCATGCACGGCTATGTTTTATGTGCTGTGACATTGTAGCTTTTCTCCATAATCATTCTATGTAATCACCCACTAATAGCAGTATGTTTAAATAAAAAGTCACTAGACCTAAAGATTCAAATTACATATCTCTTACACGCTGCTCTGCACTCTCTAACAACGTTGGATATAAAGTTGCAGTTGCAATGTCAAGTGTCTTGTTTTTTCAAAGGAATGGTTTAAAATCTGCTAAGTGGAACGAAGGCTAAAGAGCAAATAAGTAAGCTTTCCTCAAATCTGCCACTAATCCATAAAATTACACCTGTCACTAGAAAGTTAGATTTATTAAAACTACTTCCTGATCCGAGAAGGAAAAACCATTAAAACACACAAAGGCCTTCAATCAACACTTAATTAACGCAGCAACCTTTCCCCCGTGCTGGCAATCACTTTCCTATCTGCCAGATTAGTTTAGGGGCGTGAATACAGATTGGAAATGGTCAAAACAACTCTGAGGCTTGGCAGTAAAGAAAATAAGTATGCAAATAAAAATGAGAGCAAGGGGGGGGCAGGGGCAAGAGAGAAATGGAGATCCTGCAAAACTTAACTTTTTGCTCCCCATAGTAATGTCAAGTCAAGTGTGTCATGTTAGCAGAGAGAACATCACTCTTGTCACTGTATATTTCAGTCTTTGCACATATCTTGTGAAATGTAAAACATCAGGGACACTTTCTAAACTGACAGTGAGAAAGCTTGTTGGAGATTGGCTCACTGAGTCTTAGAAAGTCATTTTACAGATAGTACTAACTTAAAGCATGAATAACGAAAAAAATGTATAACTACATTTAGGAGCAGAAGTAATGCGAAACATCATCATGTTTGTCACAAAGTGCATTTTTGCCAGCCTCTCATCAAGATGATTTTTCATGAAAATAAGCTGACTTGTTGGAAAAAAAGGAAGAAAGGTCACCCATAAGAAAATCCTCAAAAAATTTGATGTATTTCTTTGATGTGAAGTAATTTATATCCTGACCTTTGCTGCTCATAGGTGTATTCCTTTCTGTGGCAATGGAGAGTCACCACTCGATGGCCTTCACTCCTCACATCCTGGCTTACTATCCACTGAGTGGGGTTGCTGGGACGAGCCCCGAGAAATGTCACTCCTTCCTTCAACTTCACTCTGTGGAGACAAAGAAGGCATTTATAAATTAACATGAATATTTAAAGAGTAGCCTGATGTGAGCGAGTGATTGCATACATGCAACAGATCCAAGAAAAGCATCTACATTTAAAGTGATTGCTTTTTTGTTTTTTGTTTTTTTTTTGGTGGTGGTGGTGGCAAGAGGCGGTCATTCTGTCAATGAAATAACTATCCAGATGCTCCAATGCATTGTCTTTAAAAGGATGTCCCAGCTGTAATTTGGGTTTTTGATTTGATTTTTGTAATTTCCCGAGAGAACAAATGGTAGCAATGAAATTGGTTATTATCTTGTTCTTTCTGTGAACCTTAAACAGTGTCAGTGTGTGTTTGTTGTGTGTATTTTCTTCCCATCTTAAACAAATTGTATCAAAATAACCAAACCAAAACCTAACAGACACCGTGGAACTTGCCATCTTTGGTAAATACACTGACAAAAGTAAAGGTATAAATTGTAACTACCATCCCATTATGCTGCTCTACCTGTTTTAACCCCATCAATAATATATTCCCTCATGCAGCGTGAAAAGGCCATTATGAAAAGGTTTCTTGACAGTGGTAAAATTACAGCATTGGCTTAGGGGACTACAAAGGATGAAAAAGTCCATACGAAAAGAAAAGTACATGCAAATCTCTGTAAATGTACTCCATATTAAGAAGTATCCATTGAGTCTGATTTAAAGGTAAAATTGCAGACATATGACACATTTAAACTAATGTTCCTTAGCATGATGTAGACAAAGACCTGTGCGATTTTATCAGAGAATGACAATAAAGCACCAAAATTGAAGAGCAGACTAAATTATAACAGGAAGTCCAATCACCTTCCCTGTCCAAATCATGCCAGGTTGGCAGATGAGACCAAAGATAAGACTTTGCTTTCATCTTGAATTTGTTGCTGTCCTTTTTAGATGCAATTGCCAATCTTTCTTCTAATATCTGGCTTCCCTAATCAAGTCTTTTTCTTTGATGTGATACATTGTCATACTGAGCTGTAGGCTGTATGTGAGAAGTGAAATGGAATAAAAATAAATGCCAAACCTAGGGGTCACTGTAAATGTGAGTGCATATTCTGTTTCTGTTTTGAAGTGTTTCTGAAAAGCTTCATTCTGTGTTGTTGTATAAAACACTAATTTTTACTTGTTTAGTAGAATGGTATCTTAAGATCAGAGCGCCGAATAATTATGAACAGTAATCAGTCATAGTTTGCCATATTTCAGACCGTATTCAGCATGATGCAGACTGGAGCGTTAATTATTGCACCTGACTTTCAGAAATACTGGCATTATGCAGTGGAGGCACTAAAGTGCCTCTAAAAGTACATCTTCTGAGGTTTTTACATTCTCAGTTCAGAAAACAAAGTTGCTAGTAGGTCTTGTTTCTGTGGCAATGGTATATAATTTTAACAGATTATGTACCCACCTCAACCACGTGATGCATTGGTAAAAAAGCTGCAATGATTTTAAATGTCCCTATCAAAAACATAAAAAAAACTTTACAACAAAAGAGTCATAGACCATACATTATCATTCTAAGGTCATATTTAAAAAAAAAAATTGAATGGTTTCAAAACATTATATCATAGAAAAATGTGACAAATACATATAATTTTGCTTTTAAAAAATGGCTATGACAACTATAAATTCCTAGAATACAGTGAACATTACAAACTGACTGTGTATATAAGTGTAATTTCTTTTATTTTTTGTTTTACAAAATTTTTGATCTACGTTTCAAGACACAGTGTTGAGGAGAAACTGACTGGAAGTGAGCACACAAGTGTAACATAAAAAGCTCATGTACAGACTTCCACAGGTCCCAGCAGGTATCCGGTTTTCTTACACTTCAGTGGTCTGGATGTCTATCAGTGGCTTCCAGTGAGGCTCCAGAATGTTTTAAGCGGAGTTCAGTCTCAAAAGGGAGCACATCACACATCCATATCTTTCCCACAGAATAGTTGTAGGAGTATAGTTGAAATGTCTTTTATTGACTTCATGGTCAATTTGGCCTTGTAACAAGCAGCCCTGAGAGACTGTAACACATTAAATAGCAAGCAATCTTTCTGATTCATTAAAGAATGATGTTGTAACCTCTGTTGGGGAACCGTATGATTATTTGTTCATTATATTAGGATGCAAAATTCCATATTCAGTTAGGAGTAATTGTATGATGAAGTGGATGACGAATTGAAGGGCATCTATCGCCCATTGATGGTGCTTATTATATTCCAACCTGGAGGGAATAACTGTGAAGATTTGGACCAGATTTCCCAGCAAATTTCATGCAAAAAGTTGTGATGAATCCAAGGTCATTATTGTAGTGATCTAGCACCATTATGGAGGCACAGAAAACCTATAAAGTCCTGGATTATTTAATTAAATAAATGAATGGATTTAACTTAATCAAATCAAATCAGTCTCGAAGATGGCAATTACGTAATTAAGTTCTTGTTTGAAGTGCCCAAGACATGATTCAGAGGAAAAATCTCAAACGATGACTGGTTAAATAAATGTGAATATTCATTAACTAGGCTACAACTGCATAATATTGAAGGAATATTTACAAGAGGTAAACGGGAAGCAAATCAAATATACATGGGAGGAAATATGCAAGTGTGATGTTCAAACCAGATTCTTATGGTAAGGCAATGTAAAATGTGAAGCAAAATGAAAACAGAACAAAAATTAATTAAGCTGTGATGCTACATAATTAATGTAGGAAAAGGGGAAAAGAAAGCTGAGAGAATTCCTGAAGTACTCATCCAGCTCCGTTTGGACAGAGTCGACCCATCTACGTTTCTGGTGAACAACTCTGGCCACAGAGGAAGCTTTGCTGGTGGCTGAGTTCCGGCTAAAGATCCCAATAGATCAAAAGTCTGTCACTCATGGCGGTTGGCAGGTTTTAGGTCTGCGGTGGTTCTCCCTTTTGTTACGACCCCATCTTCTCTGTGGCCGTGTCCTTTAATTATGTGTGTGTGCAGGTGAAGCTGGAGTGTCCTGGCTGTGCGTGCGTGCGTCAAGGGCCAACGCACTGCACGTATAAAAGACCCGCCTACGGCCGGCTCAGGGGCGCTCTCCATTTCCAGGCCGCACCTGCGCCCACTGCACCTTGTCGTTTGCCTTGCTTTTGGTTTAGTTTTACACCATACAACACTACACTCATTATATCCTTTCACACAACCATGTACGCACCTACACTTCTGATTTTGAAGAGTCACATCTCATGGTTACCTTGTTTTGCCTTAATTTTGGGTTAATCTTTCGTTAATAAATACTCCTGATTGGTTTTATTGGATTGTTTGGCGTGCTTTTGTTACAGCCGTGAGCCGGGTTGTGACAACTGGGATTAAAAGGGTTCAGCATCTACATGACAAAACAAAACAAAAAAAAGATAATGTGTTGGACGGTAAAGGGTTAATCCTGCCTGTATGTCCGTGAATGAGTGTGTAATCAGTAGGACACAACAAGAGGTTTTCCTCACTTTGTTTAAACTTTGTGTTTTCAGACTTTCCACCAGAACCATATGCATCTACTCTTCAGTGAATAACGCCACCAGTCTGACCAGTCGCCGGCCTCTAACTGGTCCACTAAGCCTATCAGACCACCATGCATGTACTTTTAAAAAGGAATGTCTTTATTGGTTGTTTTTCTTTAATTGTCCAAATGTGCTAAATGTCCTCTGCTATATATATTAAATATTTGCTCTAATATCTCACACCGTAGCAGCGTCTGTTTTCTCAATAAAAAAAAAAAAAACTTTTATCAAACTTTATTATTTTATTTATTTATTTATTTATTCATTTATTTATTCATTTATTTATTTTGCATCACTGTGTGTTTTAACATGAGAGATGGAAAATGTGACTTGTTCTAGTTTAATTTTTGAAAGATCTTTTAAGCTGTCATTGTGTTCCACATTGCAGCTCTAATTTCTTTAAGTACTTCAGACAGTGACATTGATGGTGCTGATGGCGTCACTTTGTGTTTGGACTAAAGGTTCGGTCAGAACCCAGCCTGGACCTCCTCGTCCTCACCACCCCTCATACAGCACACCAGCCTGATGTTTTTTCTACATGTGTATAACATAGTTCACGCAGCCATGACATAAAATATGTAACATAGTTTTACCAGTGTTGTGGGTTGATGCAGTTAGTGGAAAGCTAGAAGTACTTGGTGAGTAGAAAGCTAGCAGTACTCAATTAGCGGAAAGCTAGCAGTACTCAGTTAGTGGAAAGCTAGCAGTACTCAGCGGAAAGCTAGCAGTACCCAGTTAGTAGAAAGCTAGCAGTACCCAGTTAGCGGAAAGTTAGCAGCACTCAGTTAGTAGAAAGCTAGCTGTACTGAGTTAGTAGAAAGCTAGCAATACTCAGTTAGTGGAAATATAGCAGCACTCAGTTAGTAGAAAGCTAGCAGTACTCAGTAGAAAGCTAGCAGTACTCAGTTAGCAGAAAGCTAGCAGTACACAGTTAGCGGAAAGTTAGCAGCACTCAGTTAGTAGAAAGCTATCAGTACTCAATAGAAAGCTAGCGGTACTGAGTTAGAAAGCTAGCAGTACTCAGTTAGTGGAAATATAGCAGCACTCAGTTAGTAGAAAGCTTGCAGTACTCAGTTAGTAGAAAGCTAGCAGTACCCGGTTAGCGGAAAGCATGAGTTTATTTTTTTTAAATAATTCTGTTGAAACATGGTTGAAAAGCAATGTTTGACTTTCATTGGTTAAATTTCATAGAAATTTTATTTATTATTACTTTAGTCAGATTCAAGTTATTTCTGTGACCATTGTGAGTTTTTCTTTCATTAACCGAAGGGTACCAACAATTTTGTCCATGTGTCACTATCTCCGCTATGGTTGCAACTTTCAGGTTTTCCTTTTAAAATGTTGAAAGCATTAACAAATTAAATAATCACTGATAAAAAAATAAAAATGACATCTTTTTCTGAAGTTTTATTTACAAACACTGGAGACATAGAGCTGTTACAAGTGCCAAACCACAGGGGATGACAGTGTCTGCTCCTCAAAACTGGGAACAAGGATCACTCCTGGAACGTACACTGATTTCTTGCTTTTTGGGAAGCTCTGAAGTGCCCAAATCTGAAAGAGAGGAAATGCTGTTGCTACGCCGCTGTCTGAGCTTAAGGCTAAAAGCTGAATTGTTATTGGTCTTTGGGTCTTAAGCTTTGGAACCTTTGTTTTGTGTGATTTCCTAGGTCTTACAGAGTTCCTGTTCATTGAATCTGGTAGTTCTGGGGTTTGTTCACTAGTTGAGTTGCTGGTCTCAGTGCTGAGGTCTACAAACTGGCTGGAGGATTTGATGGTAACTAGTGGGGATTTGGAGGGACTCTGGACCATTGTTGGTTGGTCGTGCTGGCAGACATTGTGACGTTTCTGGGATGTGATGTTGATCTCTAGCTGTTGGATTATTTCATTTTTCTTACTAATCTCTTCTTTGAGGCTATGCAACTCTTCCCACTGTTGTATTACACCATTGCCCATGTTGTCAACCATGTGAGACTTTTCTGTCTGATCCAGGAGGAGTTTGCTATCACATCGTTCAAAACAGTCACTCTGTGTACTCTGGTTTGATGCCGTCTTCTTTAATAGCAGCTTCCCCTTAGCTGAATAGGTGCAAACAAAGAATTAATGTTAGCAATAGTTAAATTAAAATATAGATTAAAACATTAATCCACATTGACCAGCCACTTCATCAGGTCCACCTGTTCAATTTCTTAATAACACAAATATCTAATCAGCCAATCAACTCAATACGTTTACTCATGTAGACATGTTCATGTTGCTGACCATGTCCATCCCTTTATGACCACAGTGTAGCATCTTCTGATGGCTATTTCCAGCAGGATAATGCACCATGTCACAAAGCTCAGATCATCTCCAGCTGCTTTCTTGAACATTAAAATGAGTTCACTGGACTCCAATGGCAGTAACCAGATCTCAATCCAACAGAGCAGCTTTGAGATGTGGAGGAACAGGAGATTCTCATGATGGATGTGCAGCTGACAAATCTGCAGCAACTGTGTGATGCTGCAAATGTCATTATGGAGCTAAACCTCCAAGGAATGTTTCCAACACCATCTTGAATCAGTGCAATCAAGAATTAAGACAGTTCTGAAGAAAAAACAACAACAACAAAAAAAAAAGACAGGAGGGTCAAACCCAGTACTAAAAAGGTAGACCTAATAAGGTGACTGAGTGTATTCTCTGTAGCTTCAGCTGAATCTTCTACCAGTTTTAGAAACACCATTCCACTTGTAGAATTGAGTGTACAATTATTTAACTGTAACCACATTGTCAAGATAAAGGAATGGTTGTGTTTGTATATATGTATACACACACACAATTTTTAAGGTCCTCTTCTGCCATCTTGTGGCTTATGTTTGTCACTACATATTCTTCAGCTTAATTGGAATCATTCAGCTTGTCAAGAGTGTACATCCAGATATCCATTTGTTTATAACTTTTTAAAGAAACTGTGGCTCACCGCATTTGCATTGTTTGCAATCCAGTAGAAACCAAAATATTACAGGTACGACAATGCAACCTAGCACCATCCATCCAACAAGGCTGGCAATAAAGAAAGGGTTAGACTTCAGGTAGTCAGCTGAAATGACAGCAACAACAACAACATAGATTTATGAGTACACTGTCTTTCTCAAAAATGAGAACTTGTAATTCACAGGTGTAAGTATTTTTCAGTATATTTGTGTGACTCTAGAAACAGCAGCAGAAGAAATTATGATTTTTTTTTCTATTCAAGCAAACAGCCTTAAGTGTGTGTATTTGTTGTTGTTATTCTAATTTTAATACCTCTCCCCCAACAATTTAAAATTACCTACCTTTTTTTTCTACTATTCATAACAGCTCAATAACCTTCACACTCATTGTCAAACACATGAAACTGCCCACTTCTGTCAGTACAATATGCAACTTAATACCTCTGTTAATTATTATCATATCAATAATCATTGTCATTGTTGCACCACTTAGTCCATGGCTCAGGCTAATTGTTATGTATAGTTTGTAATGTATATTTTATTTTAATTACTTTAAATATCTATTAACTTCCTTCATGCTGCTCCTCTGTGCCTCTTAAATTGCCCCAAGTGGACAAATATTGTTTTATTAAATTGAATAACATTGATTTTGTTTGGTTTAAATAAACTTTATTAAGAAAAACAAACAGTGTAATACAAGACATCATGTACAGTGCAGGATTTTGTTACGTTGGTGTAAGATAATCCCTGTAGATATCCTCTAGTCACCCAAAAAATTTTCAAAAATAATACATCAAAACAACATCTAGAGGGCTGCAGAATAAAAGTATTCATTTGAATGAGAAAATATATTATAGGATATAAATAACTGTTTTACAAAATTTGACAGGTCCAAAATATATAAATATTTACATTTGATTGCAATGCCAACGTCTATACTCAAGGATTCTAAGCCAACAGCATTAGCAGGTTGATGTCACGTGAGGCGGAGCTCCAGAGTTGCCACATCGATATCCCTGTCTAGAAATGTTATCTACCCGCTACATTTCTCAAATTAAAGTGGACCAAAAACGAAGCAGGACGAGGGTGAACATCAAGCATTTGAGCGTTGGTGCCGACTTAAGGAAAAACAGGGATTAAAAGTCACACGGAGGTTGCCACTTTCCTTTTCGACAGGTAAGTAATACGTTTTGCTAATGCTAATGCTAATTAATGGTCAACCTTACAGTAACATTTTTAATGCTCATTAACTGTCAGCCGGTACTGTAAACTGGCATAGGCGTGTTGTAGAATGTTTGTCCATGTTCGTTTGTGGTGAGTTTCTTCTTCTTGCAGTTGTTTTCATTTCATGCTGCTGAAAAAACGTGGTTAGCTTTAGCGCATCCTTTTTTGTCCACATACGGATTTTTGGCGTACCTGGCAACTAGTAGAATGTAAGGGTGGGAGAAAATGAGTGTGAGTGCGACACCTACTGGTGGGGAGGAGGTAAAGTTGTAACTATCGCCTTTAAAAATTAAAATAAATATATATGTATATTGATTTTCAGTTGTTAAATAATTAAAAGGGTGTAAATACTTTTTTGTTATTGTTTATTAAATAAAAACCAGCATGACATATTTAGGTTTTAGAATGTATTTACAGTCAGGATTGCTCAGGTTCAGGTGTGCCTGATTAATGTGTTACTGTTTGTGATTTTACCTAATCAGTTATTTAGTTTTATTAAAATAACATATAATGCAATTGTGTGCAGATAATGTGTATGTGAACTGGATAAGTTTTCAAATGTTTAAACTGCTGCAAAACCAGCAAGTAAGACAAAGTACACATTAGCCTCAGTACTGTATGTTAGGTTCACCATGTAAGCCTCACCACGTTAGTTTCAGCATGTTAGCCCCACCATCGTAACATCAGCATGTTAGACAACAACAGTTTGAGTCTGAAATCCCACTCATCGTTGACTTGGAGTGGTGCACAGAGGGACACATATTCAAGCTGGAACTGGAAGCCTTAAATGAAGTAATAAGTGTCATGGTTTAAGCGCTAGTATATCTGGTATGATGATTTCTGCAATTTTCGTTTGGTTGAACTCATGCTGGTAAACTTTGCAGATGACCCTGTGATGACAAATATATCACAGTTAGCAAGTTTAGATGTGATAAATATAAATATTTCTAAGTTCAAATATACAAAAGTAACAAAATGTTATTTCTCAGAGTATCCATGTAAATTGTAACCGACCTCTGTGTGAACACTTCCCTTTAATATCGTGTTACACCAAAATCTGTGACCCATCAGAATCTGTGACCCCAGGGGGCAACAATGTACATTTAATTAAGAGTCTATAAGAGGGGTGACCAAAGTCACCGTTTCTGATGGCCATCAGAATGTGTGACTTTAATGTACCTGAATTATAATGAACCCAAAGAAATGTTATTGATGTTCTGACATTAGTTGGTGAGTAAGCTCCACCCTCTGACAGCAGTGTATAAATGTGTGTTTGCTTTGGGACATTGTTACATGGTTAAAAAGTTCACAGCTCTAGTAGTTTGGACTCTTCTAACATAAAGTGACCCTCACATAGCCAGGATCACAGAGGTCATCATTTCTGATAGCCATCAGAATGTGTGACTTTCCTGTAACTGCATTATAATAATCTCAGGCTTAAATATAAGTGTTTTCAAGACGTCGCTAGTTTTCTAAAACATACAGAGAAATGTACACTGTTGCCCCCTGTGGTGACAGATTCTGGTGGGTCACAGATTTTGGTGTAACAGCGGCCTGGATGAAATTTTGCCATGGATAACAAACATACTCCAACTCTTGTATTCCCTCTGCCACCAGGCTTTTAAACAACTTTATTAGCCTATGACAACAATTTAGATCTTAGCCACTTTCACAAGTCACTATCTATTTATGTATTCATTAATATTTGTTACTATTCTGTGTATTGATGCCATGCTCTCTTGTTGATTAATGACTTGCTAATAGTTTTTTTTTCTGATCTGCAGCCCATGCGTCCTGAATAGTTTTGAATGCTGCTTGTGAGCTTGTTATTGTTTTTATCTTTTTATCCCTATAGAGAGATTGCAAACTAAACTGCCCATCAGGGATAAATGAAGTTGTCTGAATTGAACTGAATTAAATATCTAACTAGAAACCACTAAATTTAGGAACCAATTTTTTGACCATCAGACATATTTAAATGAAGCAAGAGTCTATGCTTGGAATCGAGTCCTCCATCTTAGCTAAAATCAGTACTTTTGATGGTGAGATGAAAAGGTGTGCTATGTGTAAAACCTGCATTTAACTCTTAGGAGTGAAAACAGCTTTTTAAATGTGAAACCAATAAAAGCCAAACTACAGTATGTCTGACCTGTTTGTTGGACTCTTGAGGGTGACCGTTTGTCTCGTGGTGTAGCATCCTCCGTCATGTTTTCTCTCCGGCTCCTCAGCAGTGATGTTGTTTCTCTGCCCGTCCAGAACCTCCATCAGTGGCTCTGGCCGCCAACAGCTGGCTTCACACTGCACAGTCACTGTCCCACTGTCAGCCGAAACCACCGAGAGCCTCGGTTCAGACGCTGCAACTGTAGAACCAGGAATTATTCAGGATCTGGGCTCATCTAACTTTCAGAAATAGTCATATAGGCCGTTTTATATCTCAGACATAAAATCAAATCAGTCATATTCAGACGCCACTAAACAGTTCTCATTTCAGTTCATACGATGAGCACATGGAAAGTGATAGTTTCTAAAAATGAGCCTTCCCGTCATGACGTTAATCACCAACAATTTAAATCAAAGTTAGACTGCAATCACTCCCCAGGAGTGTGTGCGAGTGTGAATGGTTGGCCCTGCGATGGACTGGTGACCTGTCCAGGATGTACCCTGCCTCTCACCTGTTAATGCTGGGATAGGCTCCAGCTTACCCGCGACCCGTAATGGACCAAGCGGTGCAGAGAATGAATCAATGTTTGAGGAGCTGCTATTTGCCACTAGGGTGTAGTATAAAGCTATTTGTAATTCTGAAGCTCATTGTTCTAATTTGAACGTATAAATACTAAAATGTCCTAAATTAAATTACATTTTTGGTTCCTGTTAGAAGTTAATTATTTTTTCAAATACATTTTTCCAATATAAAACAGAATTTGTAAAGCTGGACTTACAGAAAGTTAAGGGCCTAAAAAAAATAATAAAACTAAATAAATAAGTTAGAAGCCTTAAATAAATGTAATGTTTATTTATTAGGTTTTTTCCCCTCATGTTTCCAAAACTAAGCCCAAATGAGAAACTTCAAAGCAAATAATTGATTAAAAAAGTGATTTATGTTCCAGGGTTTTCTTTATCTGGTATGCTCTTTGCTAAATTCCAGTTTGACATAAAGACTAATCTTTAGCTGGCATTATTTTCTGTGTAAATCTTATATTTCTGTGTACGGCCACAGCATTATTGCATGCTGCTAACACAGGAAACAGTAACTTTACCAAACATGCTCCACATGGCTGGATCCTGAGTTCCTTAACTGAACTGAAGGAGGTGAAATATTTCAGGCCATTGTAGCTCGTAATGTAAACACCACCACAGCCACACAGATAAAAGGCAGTAACCCCATACACACACATTTCAGTTATAAGATAGTTGGTTTATATTCTTTAAACATTTAGATTTGTTCTTTTGATTTTTGACTGTTTTTTTTAGTTAGTCCTATTTGTTAATCTTTTTTTAAGTAATAATTAAACTGTTAGGTTCTGTTTCTTTGTTGTTTAGTTTGTTTGTTAGTATTTTTAACCCCTCGTGTGTTTCGACTGGTCAGATCAGCTATATTTAAGTTCCTGCCTGTTGGTTAGGGTAGTTTGGTTCTTTATTTGGTTAGTTTGGTTTCTTTGGTGTTGTTATTTTGAAGTTACTCTGGACTATCATAATGACTTTGGTTTAGTTTTGTTCATTTGACGTCTTTTAAGAGCCCTGATGTTTGATTATTTTTTCCGGGGGGTAAGTAAAACCCATCTCGCTGCTTCACAGGGAGCAACAAAGGTTTCATCTGCAAGACTCATTAAATATAGATAAACTAAATGGACGTACCAACAACTAATTCCATTGTCGTTTCTGTCCGGCGGGCATTCTTGGGGAGTATCAAACATTTGTATTTTCCTGCATCAGACAGCTTCACGTCGGAGATTCTCAACGAGATGTTTCCGTTCTTCACTTCTCTCATGAAGGGGCTCGTCCGAAACTCAAAGTCTGGATGCTTCATCTCAAAGGTCTCGCAGCCATCGCGATACAAGAAGACGACGTCTGGCTTCAGGCCTTCTTTGGACCACTCAAAGTCAAACAGGTCATTGTTGGCAGTGTTTTTGACACTGCAGGGCAGAATGACTTCCCCACCAGCAAAGGCCACGACCCTCTCTGACTGCACAGAGGAATCAGCTGGGAGACAAAGAACACGATTATTTAAACATAATCATCACTTCATCATTAGGGAATAATTATAACAACAGATAGTAAATAATTAGTGAAAAATATAAGCTAATCTTGAAATTAGCAGTTTGTACTTTTCACAGTCAGCGGTCCTGCAGAGGGAAGTCTGGCTTGTATCAAAGATTCGGCTTTTATGGCTCCCGAATGGTTCTTCAGAGCCTCTATTTTAACCCAACATTTTTATGGTTTGTATGTTGGTAAACAATTTTATATTGAGTTTTTTCATAAAAATAGTCTATGTTCTAAACAAACCTTTAAATGAACAACTGAAAAAAATACAACAAACTAATCAAATAAATAATGGCTAAAGTCCATCATGACACTTAAAATTCACTTTTTTATTCACTCTTCCCATCTATCACTTTTTTTTTCTATAGTGCCTATTCTAGCTCAGTAGAGCTGGAGTCTTTCCCCGCAGTTACTGGGTGAGAGGCAGGGCGTTTCCACTGTAAAAGAGACCATGCATGTCAGAGTACTGGGACAGAGCCCACACACACACACACGCACACAGGGAGAAAACTCCACACAGAAAGGCCATTGTTTGCCGTTGTAATTAAAATCCGCCACCCCATATCTCAGTTCCTGTCAGTCCTGCAGGTTTTAGATGTTTCCCTGCTCTAACACACATCCTGCTATTCAGCATTGCCATGTCCCTTGTGTGTCAATTTTTCCCCCCTGACAGATTGAGAGGAAACTTAGTTTTGAAAAACAGCTATATATAGTAAAAAGATGGGAAGTGAAAGGAAGAAGTGGAGAAAGTCAGCTGGGTTTGTGCATGACTCCTTTTGTCTGCT
>JBAFTC010000006.1:3365700-3376001 GCA_037177435.1 Melanotaenia nigrans | reverse complement strand
CAGCACCAGACGGCAGCCAGACAATCATTCTGTTTGCAAAGATGCTGGACAAGACAGGTTAAAAAAAAAAAAAAAAAGGTCATACAGAAAGATAATCCTGAGAAAGATCCCAACATGTCTGAGGCAGAAGCTGAGGCTGAAACTGCACTCGTGAATTAACTAGTCTTATTAGTATTTTTATTAGTACACATGTTTCACTTGTTCTGTTGCTTATGGTGATTTTGTTGGTTTTATGTTTCTGTTAAGGTCAAAATTGGGACTGGTAGAGTCAGTGTCTCAGCTCACTGTTGGGAGATCACGAAGGCCCAGAAACCAGTCAATGGGATGGTACGAGTGCTGCTGATGGGTCTTTTCAACATTGACGTTCTTCTTAGGTCCAACCTGACTGGCGGAAAGAACAAAGTTCATCCTACTGCAGACAGATGACAAGCTCTCGACGGGAAAAGCTGCAAGTTTTACTAGGTAAAGAATAAACAAAACTTACAGATCTGGTGGTAAACGTCTCCTTTCTGTTTGTGTTGTCATTCACTTATTTAGTAGAAGGAAAAAAAATCTAAAAAAAAAAATGTCATTAAAAATGCAAAATTTAGTCAAAATTTAGGTGGTTTACTATGGCTGGCACACTGAGCCAGTACTTCAAAGTAATTGTCAGCCACTACTGGTTCTATAAAATAACACCAATTATTGTTATAGAGTAATTAGTCTGTCAGTTTAAATGCTGACTAAGAGAGAGACAGCAGTGACTATCTGTCATAACCCCGTATATGAATTTCTGAGAACAATTCCACAAAGACATTAACTATGAGCTGACTGGTTTCCTCTTGTTTGTTCTTTCTTGTGTTTGTCATCTGAATTTTGTAACATGTCTTTTTTGTTTGTTTCTAGCACTAACCATGGACATTTTATTGGAAATTTTGGTTTTGCACAGTTTATTTGAAATACAGGCAAATTGTTTGATTTACATGCTGATGTTTAGATATAATTAACTATGCTAAATGTAATGACCTTGTAATATGTCCATTAGTTGCACCACCAAGTAAGGCGAACATCATATTCTACCACAATTTTAGTAGTAGAGCGGGTCATCCAATGACTGAAAGGTTAGCGGTTCGATTGCCACTCCCCCAGTCATCTGTTGTTGTGTCCTTTGGCAAGACACCCTCCTTGCCTCCAGTGTTGGCATCGCTGGTGAATGAATGTGGATGATTATCCGTTAACGGTCGGAGAGGCTGTCGGCGCGGATTGGCAGCCATGTTTCGGTCAGTCTGCCCCAGGGCAGCTGTGGCTACACAAGTAGCTTACCGTCACCAGTTACGTGTGAGGAGTGCATGAATAATGGATGAATAATGTGAAGTGCTTTGGATGTCTTGAAATCTTGGATGGCTATATAAATTTAATGCATTATTATCGTTAGATTTTAGGTTTGCATTTTGTACATAGTATGTTTGGTTAAATAAATTTAGATTTTGGATCTGCTTCACTTTTTGTTAAAACTATAGATCTTGGTTTTGCTTTTTACTGGCTTTTTTTTAACTTAGAAAATAGCTGTGTTATATTTTTGGTTTTAAGCAGCTTTGCTAACCCAAACATGTGTGATTCATCACCCTCATTGTTCCTCATTGCTACCTGCGACAATAAAATTTCAATAGCTCCATTTTTACCACCTGTCTGCAGTACTCTTTTTTGCTCCTTATATCACCTAGCAGTACCAGGTCATAACAATTGTTTTGATAATTCTGTATGTTAACCTGTTTATAGATTTTACAAAAGGATTACTTAGTATTTAATAAAGTATAGATTGTATGTGCTCACTAAAACAATAACTCACATTTATAATAGAATGCATGTGAGGACCCTCAATAATGTTAAACATTTGACTGAAGATCAGAAAATCCAAAGATCTCTTAATACCCACCTATCATCCTATACGCACATATGTTTTGGTTGAGTTTACCCACAATGCTCTGTGTTGACCACACAATATGTCTGCTTCCTGTATTTGGTTCACTTGAAGTGAACTGAGATCCGAGATCATTTACACATGCACACCTCCCTAAACAAATTGGACATTCCGAGCAAATGAAGCCACCCATAGAAGACAACGCCCTTCCACATGCTGGCTTTTAATGCACAGGGTGTCGGGTGGATTTTTGTTCTCAGCCATGATGTCTGTTATGTGCACATCCACAATTTTGAGTTCCCCACATTTCCATTCCTTATCATTGGGTTATTTATCAACTGTTGCAGTGTATCTAAAAGATGACTTTTCTCTCCACGCCTACTCTAGAACTGGATGAATTTGAACTCATCAAACCTCATGACCATTCTCCATTTTTCTAGAGGACAAATTTATGGGATGTTACTCACAGCTTTTGTATGTTGGCTTACTTATTCCTAAATAGTGACAGTGAATGTATTTCACTAAAGTTTTGGGATATTTAAATGAGTAAAAGAGTAAAAACAAATCATGTGAGTACAACATCACTCAGTGGTAGTATTATTGTTGGTGTAGCAAACATTCACAGACAGCCTTGTTTCAATGCTTTAAGCTTTTATTTTCAGTAACAGAAAGAACAGGACAGTCTGCAGAAGAAAGAGGAGCTAAAAGCATGTTTTTTTAAAAAAATATCCCTTATCTGCTGATTTTAACTCTTGAAACTCTGCTAGATTGTCGGCGGCCCCATCATTTTGTTAATAATTTCTCAGGAACAGTAGCGTGTAACCCTGTGGGGTAAATTGTGATGGATAGCTTTCCCTTGAGATGATCTATGGGCATTTTCCAGGCATTTATATCCCATCCAGAATGTTTACAATCCAAATGCAAAGTAAAATGTTTATCAGGAAACTAGGGGGTGTCCAAAGTCAGTCCTTGAGGGCCGCAAACCTACAGGCTTTGATATATTCCAGCTCCAAAACACCTGATTTAAATTAAATGACCTCAACAGCTTGTTGTCCAGTGCTACACATTTATGTTGATCCTATAATATGATTCAGGTGTGCAACAGAAGTCATTCAAAACTGCAGGAGAGCAGAACTTTGGACTCCCCTGCTCTTAAGGTAAATCTACAATGAGTGATCCAATATAACACAGTCAACACATTTTTATAAAAAAAAAAAAAAAAAAGAAAAAAAAAGGTCCTGGAATAAAGAGAAGAAGATACTTTTGACGCATGGTGGTACCAAAAATGTTTTTTGAGGGTAGAAGGTAAATAGTACCTTAAATGACTGTAATAAAAAAAGTGTAAATATGTAAAATATTTCTGTTTTGTGTTTGTTTGAATTTCAATATATTTCACCTGAAAGGTGAATGATATGTGGATGGAAAAAGGCTTGGTCACTGTTGATCTGTGTGTTATTTCAACAAGGTCTGTTAGTAAAAAGCTGTTTAGATTTATACAATATACTGTCATTTTAGCCTCAAGATCTGACAACTGAAGCTGCCCTAAAAAAAGGCTGTATGTTGACTAAGAATAAAAGGGTTCAGCTTCTACAGGCAGTTTTACATAAAAAACAGGTTGACCAAAAATAACAACAAAACAGCTTGGAGCTTTTAGAGTTAATTGTACAGGACCTAAGAGACATTCAACTATGTCAATTATGGATTCACTTTTCATGCAGCATTACAGCAATAATAGAGAAATGGAGACAGAATGAATTTGAAATCCGTAGATTTTTGCTTAGATGCTTGATGTTTTTGTGTCAGGCGAAAAATGACCACTTCTTGACGCAGACAGATGGTCTATGGTTATTGCACTGCTGATCATCCCAGCATTTCTTATCTGCAAATGTAAAAAAAAAAACAAAACATTTTTTTAGGATTATTTTTTGCATTGTGGATCAAGTATTTATACAGCTTTAGTTGGTGTAATTTTTCATCCCTAAGTACAAACCTGCCATTATTTTATTGTCATTTATCATTTTATCAGGTTACCTGAGTCATTCATTACAAGGCAATGCTGGTTGCCAAGGTTGTTCGGTTCTCCTTGGCACCAGTATGAAAACAAGAAATGTAAATCATCAGTCCACAGCCATTTCCCCTCCTTAATAAGAGAAAATAAGAATAATGAACAGTCAACTGACGCAAAGCAGATTTAAAGTCAACATAAACTCAGTTGGGCAAATTAAAGAAAGGCAAAAAGAAGTCTCAGTATTTCTATAAAACAACATGTGGTCCACATACAGTTTATAAAGAGAAGAATTAATCTGTTATTTGTCACTAAATATGGAAAACATTTTGGTACAATTACCGTTTCAGGAGAATTTTGTCACATCTCGAACCTTTTAACAAAATGGATCAATGACTGCTCCAACCAAGATCAAAAAAATCAGATTCTTGTGTTTATTAATTTTACATACCTGTGCACTGTCAGAGGCTCCGAGCCATGCCATAGGACTTTCGTGGGTCTGATCAGATATCATCCTCTGGATGTGATGGTATTCCTCAGCACTACTTACAGATGCAAGGTGTGCATTCATGGACCTACAGTTTTCCTACAGTGAAAATAAATGAAGATGGAATTAGCCGTCTTCACCGAAACAGAAAATATTACAGCTGGATGACATGAACAAAGATCATGTTCTAGATTTGCTCCTACTGACATCTTTCAGAACCATCCAATTAACTTCTTCAGTCTGATTTAATGTAATAACATAATGATAACGTAACAAGTCATGTGTGTGTATTGCATGGCTTTTTGTTGTATAATTGTAGAGAATGTACTATTATGAAGTGATGAGTCTCCCCAGTCACATAGCAGACACATTTGGGCCTCATGTGGGCTAATTTTGGCAATTCTAGTAAGTACGTAACATTTTTTTCCATACTGCTTTTCACAGATGAAATCACAAAGTGCTTTATTATCAAATCTATGAAAGAATCACTCATAAAAACAGTATAAAATGAAAACAAATAAAACATCTATAAAGGTGTGTATGTCAGAAATTCTGGCCGAGGTGCAGCACTAGCAAGTGTCTAGTGGGTCCCGCATGGTCCAAATGTCATTAGCTGGCCTGGATTTGGGTTACAACAAGTGTAATGTGTGCCACATCTGGTGGTGATGCAGCTGAATTTCCGCTCCCACACTCACATGGCATCAACACCGCAAGTCAAGAATAAATATAGAACACATAAAAACCGATGTGGGCCACATTTGGGCCAAACATGTTTTGCTATCTGGATCTACCCTTTATCTTTACCCTGACTAATTAAAAGCTTAAAATGGATCCAAATGACACGTAAAATATGACAGAACCAGCGTGATGTTTCTACACAATGTTGTAAGAGAACCACACTGAACCTCTTCCATGTAATTTTAACCCTGAGTAATGTGACATGAACCTAGCCTGAACCTGATGAACCTGATGTAAATGCATTCTTTAAAGAAGATCTTTTTTTTCTCTCTATCTTAAACAAACCTGATTTCTACATTCTTTTAGTTTTGCAAATACTTTTATGAGGGAATAAATTAAATAAAACCATAGAGGTAAGTATATTTATGAGAAATGTTGATGTGTTACCTCAGCGGAAGACCAGGACATAGGTCTGGGAACAAAACGAAAACAGCGCAACCCGTACCGAGTCCATCCAGGAGAACAAAGCGATCCTCTCTTTACAATGACATTCACTTCTGAAAGAAAAAAAAAATCTGTTAATCTTACGATTTACATCAGAAAAAAAATCATGACAAAGTGGAAATGATTTCACATAAAAGAGGAAAAATAGCTACGAACCTTCAGCTTCTGTCTGTTTTGCAACATCTGGAGGAGAAGTTGTTTAAAATATTACTTGGTTAGATTTAGTTTATTTAATCATTGTATTTACACCACAGTATAATTATTTTATGTTAGTTTATACAAGTCTCATATCAGGCAAAAGCTTAATTTATTCTTTAATAATCATGCTTTACCACCTTTTATTAAATGTGAATACTGTATATCCATTTCAGATGCAGTAGGAAAACATGTTTGCTGCAAATTTGGTCCTGACTTATGGCGTTGCCCAATTACTTTTTATTTGTTTTACCAGGCAGATGCTTGAGATCAAATTATCTCTTTTACAAGTACAGCCTGGCCAACATGGCAGCAGTGACACAAACGAGAGGGAACATCTGAATGTGGCTACCAAAACTCAGCCACATCACCACCGCTGGTTCCTATCGTCACTCAGGAAATCCAAGATTTAAAGTCAGAAAGCACAAGTTTGGATGGATGTACTCACCAGCAGCTCTGGTCAGGACCATCACGAGAATTTAATTTCAGAACCTCTGGTGTTTGTTGAACATGGCGGTACCTGTGTTTTTACGTAGGAGCAAAATAAACTACATGTTAGTGTTTTACTTTGTTGAAAGCATTGCAGCTTTTTCCATATGGACTGATGTAAAACAACTAAATAAATAAGACACATGGGTCTGCATCCACAGACATCAAACAATCAGACCTTTTTATGTAACACTTCATTTAACACTAAGTGCTTCATAGAAACCAAAAATCTCTAACACACACACAAACACACACACACACACACAAAGAGAGAGAGAGAGAGAGACACACACACACACACACACACACTTGGGGTCAGGCCCAGACTGGCCCATGGGAGTAGTGGGGACAATTCCCATTGGCCTGGACCCAAAAGCGGCCTGACTGGCCCGCTTGACAAAAAAAAAAAAAAAAAATCAAATCATGGTGCATGAGAACAGTGTGGCTGATTGGTCTGCCTGGCAGTTGTGTGCAGACAAAATCCTTTTTTTAAGGTTGGACAATCTCTTATCTGTCTAATGCTGGACTTACATTACTCTACAAAACTACCAGCTCACACCTGCTCACATCTAAAGACAAATGTTTAGAGTTTTAAGTCTTATCCTAGTCTCAGACTGAGATTTGATAAAGACTGTGAATCACTATTTACAAGACTACCACCAGATTCTTTTAGCATTTTTTGTGATATGTTGGACAGTTAATCTGCCCACAGCAAAGCAAACATAGGGAGAGTTTCCCTCCAGGATCAATAAGGGATTACACATCGTGTGCTTTGCATCTCCACCAGGTCTTACACCGACTCATCAGAATTTGGAAGCATGAATGAGTTTTCTATTCTTCTCTCATTTGTTAGATCATTATACTGTAACACATAAATGATCCACAGCAGACATTTACTTCTTAATAACCATCCATTCCTCTTTCTGGATGGTCCACCTACAATGTTTCATTACTGGTTTGTGTTTGTATTTTTATTATCATTTTTTTTTTTCACATCCATTTTTAGTTGTTCTGACTGTCAGGTTACCTGTTCCTGCTTTTGTCAGAGCTCATCTATTGGCTGTTGATTGTATTAGGTCACTGCGACTTGTGATAATATCAAACATGTTTGATATTATCGCAGACCCAGGACTAGAGAAAGACTGACATGAAACAGCAGATTACCACCTTAAACTTAACGATGGAGATGACCAGAGCGACTGTGACTCCAGTAAGACTCCCAAGATTTCCTAAAGACTTCTGTTTACAGTCTGCGACTATGAAAAGCGTTTGGTTTAAGTCCAGCACACGGTGAGTTGACTTTTTCATTTTCTAATGTTAGTTGAATCAGATCAGATGAAGTTGCTGTTGACCACTTCTTGTTTTTACTGTTACAGTGAATATTAACGTATTATATTTATGGTAAACTGGCATCTCGATTATTTGCTGACAAAATGACGAAACCATGTTGTTTCAGATTAAAATAATATTATGAGATGAATAATGCAGTCCTGTTGTGACTGTTGTGTTGAGTCTTGTGATGAGAGTAAGAAAGAGAAAAGCTCTGGACTGGTGGCTTATAGTTGTGTGTGAATGTCGGTCCATATAGAATATAGAACTCTGGTAATTAACTAGTCTGTGTGTGTGTGTGTACTTGCATGTGAGCATATTTGTGCAGTATATGAATTCCAGCAACCCGTGAGTGTACAACTCCTGGCCTGATTTTTTGTTCCAGTCTGGCCCTGCCTGGGGTTTCCAGCCACCTGCTCTACTACACCACAGTACTGAGGCAAAGTCCTCCGAGAGGTGTGCCGGTCATGTTATAAAACCACTAAATGCCAGAAATGTGCATACTTTATTTTGTAATCGAGACCAGATGCATTTGTGTGTCTGTGTGTGTGTGAGAGAAACAGAAAGCAAGCAATGTGAGAGCAGAGAAAAAAAAGGGGGAAAAAAATGAGGAGAGAAAGGAGAAGCTCTGTCATTACGCCTCCATAAAACAAAAAGTACAATGATGTCATTCAGCTGTGTTTGTCGTTTTGTGTGTTCACTTGTATGTAGGTATGTACGTGGGAGTGCACGTCTGTATGTGTGTTATTCTTGGCAGTCCTCTCTCAGTGTGTCCTCCCCAGTCTCCCTAAAGAGACCGTCATCATTTTCACAGAGGGAGAAAGAAAAGGATACAAAGGGAAGAAGAGAAAGGAGTATTGAAGTGATGAATAGACTGAGTGGAAAGCAAGGCTGATATGATCTAGACCTTGTACAGAAACAAGTATGTGTGTGCGCGCTTGTATCATAAGCAGTAACACTGCAGGATCAGAACACGTCAGCAACTGTGTTTTTTAGTGCATTTGTGCACAGCTTGTATTTTTGAATGTAGAGTAGCACTGCAGGTCTTTAACAACTATACTGAACAGATCACCCTTACATTTAGAAATAACTCAGGCAGTCGATTCTATATTGTGAAAACAAACAATACAACCCGGTTTTTGTAGTAAAATGTTGCTACCGCACGTTTCTGGAAACAATGGATACAGAAAATCCCAGCCAAAAATCTTATCTCACAGTCGTTTCATAACGACTCTTTGTTAGAAACATTCAATATATTAAAAGGCTGTAACTGATACTAAATTACATTATCCTAAACCTAACCAGATAACTGAATAACATAAACTTAACCTAGTTACCTACAGTCAATGTAGTTTGATCAAGTAGTTTTTGGTTAGGTCAGCCTAAAACTAGCCAGTTTTATTGCCTAAATCTACAATCTAGTACCTTTGGTGTCTACAATGTCTCAAAAACTACTGAAAATACTGTAACCAAGATAAAACAAAGTGACCAAAATAATGGTTTCATCCTGGAATCAAACCCAAGAATCATTTATAATGTCGAAGAGCAAATGTTTTTATTATTATTTTTTTTTTGCCCGTTAATAAGACAGGAGCTTGTGCTTGTTGCAGGTGTGTGTGCTGAGAAATGCTGAGGTTATATTGTAAGCAACTGTGCGGTTTCAAGAAAGGTAAAGTATAAAAGTCAGAATATCATCGTTTATTTGTAACATAAATTTATTTATTTATTTATTTATTTTAACTAGAGACCCTTGGACTCTCCAATTCCATCTGCTTCTGGATTTTGGACTTACTGACAGGCCGCTCTCAGAGGGTTAGAGTAGGCGCCCACATGTCCACAGCCCTCAGCTCAACACTGGCTCCCCACAGGGCTGTGTGCTGAGCCCCCTGCTCTACACCCTCTCCACCCATGACTGCAACTCCATTCACCCCAGCAACACCATCATCAAGTTTGCTGATGACACCACTGTGGTGGGGCTTATCTACAGGGGGAAATGAGTCCGCCTATTGGGACGAGGAGGAGCCGGCTCTGTGTTGGGTGTGGGGACAACAACCTGGTCCTAAACACCACCAAGACCAAGGAACTGGTAGTGGATTACAGGAGGAAGAAAACAGACATTCAGTCTCTGTACATCGGCGGGGACTGTGTGAAGAGGGTGGCTGCCTTCAAGTTTCTGGGCGTTACCATCTAGCACGACCTGAGCTGGAGCGCTAACACCACTGCTCTGGTGAAGAAGGCCCAGCAGAGAATTTACTTCCTCAGACTAGATATTAAAGCAAGGACAAATAGATTAAAGAACAGTTTTTATCCTAGAGCCATTGTAGTTTTAAATGCTGCTATAATTTGAGTGCCTTTTTTAATGCAGCATTCAACTTTTCTGTGCAATATTAGGGAGCCATGAATGAATTAGTTGGATATATGGATGTGCGTGTGCTTTTAACTTTTCACTTTTATCTTGTGATTTTTTTGTTTTTATTTTATTTTATTTATTTATTTATTTACACATGCACCGAGGAGGACTGCATTCAATTTTGTTGTATAATGTACAATGACAATTAAAGCCGCAAGCGGCATCCATCGGGTTCGAGCGGCCTAGACCCCGCCACCCATCCCATACACCTTTTCCTAGCATGGTAGGTAACCTGGTAACATCATAGTTAACATGGTAAAACACCCAGCTGAAAATCTGAAATGTTGATATACTTAGTTAGCAT
>JBAFTC010000006.1:3326135-3340288 GCA_037177435.1 Melanotaenia nigrans | reverse complement strand
CATCCATCCATCCATCCATCCATCCATCCATCCATCCATCCATCCATCCATCCATCCATCCATCCATCCATCCAGGAGTGTTAGTTATAGATCTATATCCAATTTCCCCTTTATGTCAAAAATTCTTGAGAAAATGGTTTCAACTCAATCATTTACCCTATTGAGCAGAAATAATGTGTTTGAAGAATTTTAGTTGGGATTTTGAGCTCATCATACACAGAGACAGCACTGGTTCTCATGCAGTGAGGGTTCTGATGAGAACTAGCAAGAGAGATCATATTTTTCCAGTTCTTCATTGGATTCCTGTTAAATCTAGGACAAATTTAAAATTCTTCTCCTCATATATAAAGCACCCCATGAACAGGCTCCATTGTATATCAAAGATCTCATTGTTCCATATATTCCCAACAGGGCACTTTGCTCTTAGACTGCAGGTTTACTTGTGGTTTCCAGAGTCTCTAAGAGTACAATGGGAGGCAGAGCTTTTGGCTCTCAGACCCCTCTCTTATGGAACCAGCTCCCAGATTGGGTTCAGGAGGCAGATGCTCTTTCTACCTTTCAGATCAAGCTTAAAACTTTCCTTTTTGATAAATCTTATAGTTAGAGATGGCCTAGCCCTCCCTTCATTATGCTGCCATAGGCTTAGATTGCTGAGGGATGTCTTATGATGCACTCAGCATTTACTATGCATCTCTCTGCTCCTTATCTTCCATGAGAGTACTGGCATATTTTTCCTCTCTCAGCAGGTCTTCTTGGCTAAAAATTGCAGTGTCAATTTCTTTTTGCTGTCCTCTCCACTCCAACTGGTCGAGGCAGATGTCTGCCTCTCTGTCTGTTTTCCCTTCCTGTTAAAAGGGAATTTTTCTTTTCCACTGTCGCCTCTTGCATGCTCAGGATGGGGGATTTGACCAAAGTCAAGATTCAATGAAATCTGTTGGTTTTCTTTAACTACGCTATTATTTATTATGAACTGGCGTGAACTGATTTGTCTGTAAAGTGCCATGAAGCTGAAGTCAATTGAATCCATCCATCCTTCCATCCATCCACCCATCCATCCATCCTCTGTCAATTATCCAAGGTTAGGTTAGGTCACAGGGTCAGTAGCTTCAACAGGGAAGCCCAGACTTCCCTTTTCCCAGCCACTTCTTCCAACTCGGAAGAGTGTTTCATGTTTAAAAATAAAGATTTAGAAAAAAAAATAGACTTGATAAATAAAGTTGAAAAATACTCACACCTAAGTCATATTCCTTTGCTTTAGAAACTTTCTAATGAAGACGCTACAGTTTGCCAAGGTTTCAAGGTTGTGCCCTTGGGTTTCATGCAACTGAACAGAGCTAAGGGGAAACAACAGAGAGATGTAGGGTAAGAAGGAAAAAGAGGAAGAAACACAAACAGATGCAGAAAGAAACTGCAGCAAAAGTAATGAGCATTAGAAAAACAGCGCTGAGATGAAAAGACCATTTTCCATGTTTTATTCATAAATCTTGTTTTTAGCCTGTCGGCTGCCATTAGCTGCTGTGCATACACATCAGTATTTGTTAGAGCTTACTCTTTTTTTTCTCAACACAAAAAGTTCAGCTGAATGGCTCTTAGTAGGACAAATTGTTTGGATTCTGGTTAGAGGCATTGTCGGTTATCAGTTGATTATTGGAGTGTTTTCCATATTTCAGATGTAATCAGTAAAGATGGAGTTATCATTTCATCCCCTATGAATAAAACTGAAAGTAAGTGATAAAGTAAGACTCATGACAAAGACAACAGCCCACTTTTGTTGGCTTGTCCCTGGATGGTCAGGTCTGGTCAGCAGGCAGGACGAAATAAAATTGGTAATCTGATTAAAACTTTAATAAAATTACTATATTTTCAACTAGTTTAGGAAATCTGAGTAGAAACTAAATCTGACATTAGTTTTTCAGAACTATCTCAGAGGTCCTCATCTAAAGGATGGTGGCTGCTACAGTCCTTCAGAGAATTAAATGTGTTACGACCCATGTCAGGGGTATGAGTGGGGCACAACACAAAAGTAAGTCGTGGACAGATGTAAAAGTGAAAACACAGCATTTCATTGTGAAGAGAATAAATAAGGGGTAAAACAGGAAATCAAACCTAGCCAGGTATTGGGGTTAGAGGAACTGCTGAAAGAAACAAACACAAATTAAACCTGAAACCATACACAAAGCCCACCCAGTAAACCATACAAAATGTATACAAACAAAAGTATGCTACTAACTCGGCGAGATAACTAAAGAACAAAAGGTGCAGCAGTCTCAATAAACTAAATGAACACAATCACCAACAAATAGTCTAAACTATCCCAGGACGACACAAACAAAAGTTTAACACAAAAGTTAACAGAATGGTTAGCGAAACGGCAGAACACACACACCCACCAATAAGCTCTGCTCAAACCTAAACTGTGTGTGACACAAAGGTAAGCCCAACTTAACAGGACTATAACATCCCCAAGGGAAAACACGAACAGCTAGGATTAACCCGGCTTTAAACACGAAACAGTCCATCACTGAAAAGATTACCATTTTTACGCAGCAAGAACACAGAACAGCAACGCCACCATATCTCTGCCGAAGTGAGGGGAAGCGACCTGTGCAGTCTAGCTTCTCCCTCTCGAATGATCCCTGCAGCAGCCCTTTATTTCCTAGACTCCAATAACCTGCAAGGCGATTGGCTGGCCGCTGAGCCAATCAACGGGGAGGAGCGTCTGATCCAGCTACTCCGAAGAGACACCAGGGCCCGGCATTTGCATGTAGGATGAGCCCCAGCTGTCAGCACTGAGCAGCAGGCCGTAACAAATGGCTCTCCTCAACAGCCTGTTATTAAGTTCTGCCCAAGTATATTGACCCATTATCTGATTCAGGTGTGCTGCAGCAGGAAACATCCACAACCTGCAGGACAGCAGCCCTTAAAGACCAACTTTGGATGACTCTATTTCATGATGTACATTTGTTGTGTGTTTTGTAGTAAAGACCAAGACTTATGACCAGAAAGGACAGAACCTCATTAGAATGTAAAATATGTATGCTAAACTTGCACACTTGTGTTGGCATCAATGATAGTGTGGGGCCTACTGGCAACCAGCCTTTTAAATAGCTGTAACTGAAGATGGATAAGTGTCCCTCTCTAGGACCCCCCTTGGGAACAGGAACTTGGGTAGGCCCTGGTTTGTATGGGACGTGACCTTGGCAGCAGCATGGAGAGCCAAAGTGATGGAAACTGGTGTGCTGGAGACCTGGGAGCCAGTGTGACTCCCTCCAGTCCTTTCTGTTGGACACTCCTGCTGTTGTGGTTTTTGATTGTTCAAAAATCACTTTTGAGAGGTTTGAGCTTCTCTAAGTGCTGTTAGGACCTCTGCTGGTAGCCAGGATTGGCCATCAATTCAGTAACCTCCTGGACCTTTTCATCTCAGTCACCTCATCTTCCTTACACTGAATAATTTTTGTCAGCCACCAAGCAGAGAAAAGTTTGCACATGCTCGTCGGACCACAATGTTGGTTTCTGTCTAGTAATTGCAAACAGCCATCTTTATCTTCCTGGTGTTATTGCAAACAAAAAATAAATCGAATGGTTGCTTTTGCTGGGTTTGTAAAATAGAGAGGTTGGGAGTCACTCTTGTGACTCATCCAGTGACATCCCTATCCAGCAAATTAGTGGCCTAAAGTCTGTAGACGTCATATTTTCAGCAGCAGTCTGCCCAGCTGGATCCACAAGATCACAAAATCACAGGAGAATTGGAGAATCTTGTGATTCTCCACTTCCAGGATAAACATCTCATCCTCCATGACGAATCTGAAAAACACTGAGATCCCCTGACCAATTAATAACGTAATGTTTACATAATTGAGCAAGCACAAATCTGCATGAAGGAGCTTGATGCATTCTGGATGCGTGTCCTGTTAAAAATAGACTCTCAACAAGGCACTTCTGGGGTGCTTTTAATACTTCTAGAAATTAGTGTGGATGCTACTCTTGTTTGCGTATATGTATTAATTTTAAAGTTGTAGTGCAGTCGGAGCTGACAAAAATAAGATATAATAGGTGTATGTCCATTGTCTACATTCAAATTGCCTCCTCTGACGCAGAATTATGTTGTCTCTCTCACTTCAGTGACACAAAAGTCTGATAAAATGCAACATGAATGTTGAGACCTGGCAATATCCGAGAAAAAAATATACGAAAAAAAACTTGGTTATCTGTTGGTTAATGTAACATAACAACAAAACATGGAGCTGCTTCAAATCCTAGTATTCTGAGGTTGAACACTTTTACTGAGTTCTTTCACGTCTGACCGTGAGACATGTCTATCACAGAGCTTAAAGTATTCTGGCATTGCGCCAAATCTCCAGCTTGCAGAGTTTTGCACTGAAAAAAAAGACTATTGATTAAGTTAATATGTGCTAATGTGGACTATTGTCACATTGAGTTTATCTACCAATGGCGTGAGATGAATGTAGCTTTGTTCTCAATTACACACAATAATAACCAGTCAGAAGCTAAACGGGCCTTGGAAAATGTGTGGCTGAGAGATCCTTCTGCAGTTTAAACTTATGCTAGACCACAGATTGATATGATAGAACAGAGATGTTGGTAAATATCTTTAAACATTAATTAAAACTATGATCAATCAACACTTTGTTTTATGGACGGGATGGAGGGTAAATTTGTAAAGCCTTGTTATTTTCTGTTATTTACTCCACATGTTTTCCGACACGTGTCTGCTGGTGGACGTGTGCTCACCTGTGTGTGCACGTCTTTGCAAATCAAGGCAGAGAATTGCGAATATATGAGGGGCCGTTTAAGGCATGATTCAAAATTTCCCTCTCACAGACACAAGTGATATTTAAGTCATTCACACATCATAGTTAAACCTCTCATACACGATACTGAAACTGCCTCTACTGAAATGCTCTCATACATAATACTGAAATCATTCACACACTATAGTGAAATTTCTGAAATCACATTTCACTAGCATGTATAAAAGGAATTCTACTAGTATGTTTGAGAGGGAATTTCACTTGAAAAGGAGGTAATTTCACTTGAAACGGAAGTCACATAGTAGAACAAAACAGGAGCGGAACAAACTGAAGAGGAAAAAGTTGGAGAACACAGTGACAAATGTTTTATGAAGACCTATGCTGTATTAATATCTACTCAGTAACCTGGAAGTAATCTCGGTGAAGCTAGAAATGGTGAAATCAAAGCCTTATAAAACGCTGTGGCACTGTGATATGACGCAGTGAGATGGATTCACTACATCGAAACATGACTGCATTGTGTCTGATGCGTTTTAAGTGTAAACAAGGCTTCATTACTCATGCAGGTCCCTGTCTCATTCTTGACTCATTGCTTGATAAAGGAGATTCTCAACCCCGTGTTACTGTTTTCATTTGTCAGTGTTGAAGCATCCAACTTTTTTTTTTTTTTTTTTTCACACAGTTGAGAATGAGTCTGGAACTACCCATCACCACAGGTAAACTCATGCACCGTTAATACACTAACGAATGCTCAGCCATGCAGGCTGTTTCAACCTGTGGACCTTTTATCAAATAATACTATTTTGCATCAGGATCATTTTTACAGTGGAGATGTCAACCTCCATTCCTCAAAGGCCACTGTCCTGCAGAGTTTAGATGTTTCCCTGCTCCAACATCCCTGAATGAAATTAAATGGCTCCAATGACCCATCAGCTTGAGTCAGGTGTGTTGAGGCAGAGAAATATCTAAAAACCTACAGGACATTAGCTTTTTTTTTTTCTTTAAACAGTTTCCTCTGGTAACTGTGGAGACCATCTTTCCTCCAATGTTGCAATAGATGTCATATGAGAATTTGCATTGTCTTGCTGAAATAAGCAAGGCTTTCACTGAAGAGGATGTTGTCTGAGGAGCATATTGCTCCTTAACCATCATTCAACTTTTTACAATTGTTTTCTTTCCAGATGTGCAAGTTGCCAGTTCCATAGGCATTAATGTTCCCCCACACCATCAGAGATGCAGGATTTTTTAACTTTTCAAAAATAATCTCTGATTTTAATTGATTTTAAGTTGGCAACCATCTGGCACTGAATGAATTTGGCCCTGGTCCCTAAATACTGAAGGTGATGATGATGATGATGATGATGGAGTGCAGGCGTTCTGACACACCCTAGGGCCACTTCTCTGTCAGGACGAATGGAGAAAAACAGCAGGAAGAAACAAATATAGGCAACTAAACTAAACTCCCCCCACCCCAAACCCTGGATGGTTGGAGAAAATGGCAGTTTTTCCTGAATTGTCTTCATTTTAAGTTGCATGTGTGGATAACATGGTGAACATGCAACACAATCTAAACAAACTACAGAACCCATAACACAACACTATTTTCACTCTTTTAGTTTTAGAAAAGGAGACATAAACATTTTCAAATTTGAACTTTCTTTTTCTTTTCCTTTCAGAGGATATCGTTCAGGTTTTTGATGATTTCCTCCAAGATTTTTCTGCTTTGGCTGTGCTCATTGCATTATTTCTTTTAGTAATCACATATAAATGGAAGCAAAACAAGAAAAGTAGGTCTCAAATTCATGGTAATGCTGAAAATATAAATATTTTTTCTGATTTAACTGCACTGATATCATCTTATTAGTTAAATGACTTGACATAAAAACCTCTTATGGTAACACAAAGCTAAAAAAACAATCCACTGTTAATGTGTGAATTCTATGTTTCTGATAGAAAAGAGCAAGACAGAAGACAAAGAAGACAAGAGTGATGCAGTAAGTCTTGCAGAGAGAGAAAAAAAACAGTTTTTTACACAGGAAAACCTAATATCTTTAAAAACATTGACTTTGTCCCTAAAGGGAATCAATGAATGATAAAAACTTTATCAGTTTTTTTTTTTTTTTTAATTTGACCATATTGCAAAATTGCATTGGTGCATAAATTACTTCATTATTCACCATCAAACTGACATTTGTTTGACTGGTCATCACTACAGAGCTGAAATGTGATATAATTCTGAAAGTCATCGAGTTTTAGCTTTGAATATGAGCAGAAGCAGCTGCTCAGGGAAGTAATGCCACACAAATTGGAGAATATGAAATTGAACTTAAATTGAAATTAATAATAATAATAAAAAAAAATAACAGTGGTTTCAGTTTGTGTTTTTACACGATTTTCTGTTGTTACACACTGAGGGAACATTACTCTGCCCCTGCGATGGACTGGCAACTGAGATGAATAATGATCTGACAATCAATTTAAAACCAAGAGTCTAAATACACATGGAACTAATGACAAAATGAGCAGCAGGTTAGCAAAAGAAGCCAGCTGCGATAAACAAGGAGCAGGAAGCAAAGTGAACACAACACAAGAGAATGATTACAAAATAAAAGACAAAACAAAAACAATGGAAAGTAAGGAACAGAAGAAAAACACCATTAGCCATGATGTAAATACTGTATTTTTGTTAATACTAAGTATAAGTAAGCATAACATTTAGTGAGTGAAGTAAAACATATTTTAAGAAACAGACAACACAAAGTTACTGTGCATTCCCCTCATACGAAGCAGTGATTTGATTATCCTAGCTTACAGCACAGGCATCATGACTGATTTATTCTAACTTTGGATGAAGTGATGTTAGCCATTTTTACCTGCTTCCAAATCTTTAAGCTAAACCAGGCTAATGCTACTACTAGCTAGAAAGCTAACAATGTCTTTAAATGTTTAATTTTTAAACTTATAACAGATGAGCAAAAGAACATTAGTGTTCTTTAGTGTATTTCTAGTTTCCAGTGTAAGTTTTTAACTAAAGAAAACATTTCTAAATTCTCCACATTTTCTTCCAGTCTGAAGAGCAAAAATCTGATGTCCAGCAGCTCCATCATGAAGATAATAGGAAGGCAAATGATGTGCAGACCAAGGAAACAAATATCAACGATAAGGTTTATTTCATCATGTTAATCTATTTCAGTTGTTCAATTTCTAAATAACCCATCACAGCAACTCAGCCTCTTTAATCATTTTCATGTTTCTCTCTGTTCCCAGCATGAAGCCGAACTAGCTGAAGTCCAGCAGCAGCTGAAGGATGAGCAGCAGAAGAGGCAGGAAGCTGAGGAAAACCTGCAGGACCTGAGACTGCAGCTGGAGACCCAAGAGGTCCACGTCTTTCCTTTGAGAAATCAAATTTTCTTTTTCAAACTTTTCATCTCATTTACTTGTAGTAAGCTCCTAGCATCATCCCTCCCAGTTTTTCCTGTTAGTGTGCAGTTTAAGTTATTATACCTGTCCTTTCATACCATCTGTTTCTGTTTTTCTTTCCTTTTGCATTTTTACTAAAACATGTTATTAAAAGATCATATAAATAGCCTCTTTTAGCCCTTTCTTCATCCACCGTTGTTCACTGTTAAGAATATGTCTATAACATCCTTTTTTTAATTTAAATGATTTATGAAAAAAATCTGAAGAAAAAAGTGATGTATGATGATTTTATAGCAGTTTTTCTGTGCATGTACATTTTTGTCATGAGGGTCCTCAAAAGGAGTTTCTGACACTACATGAATGATGCAAATGGAGTCAAATCAATTTTGTTGCTACTCTGTAACCAAAGACTCATTTCTTTAATATTTATTAGTTTAAAGTGTCCTGCCCTTCATCTGCTAAATGCTGGGATGGGTTCCAGCCTCCCCGCCACCCTGAATTAAAAGTTTTTTTTTTTTTTTTTTGACTGACTCAGTAATTGAAATATTCAAACTGACATTTAAAGGGTTAAAATACTAAATACCTAAATGTTATTGAATATTTAGTATTTTTGAGCAGGACCGAAGTTGTTTAAATGCTTTATCGTTGACTATTTCAAGCCTTTTGATCACATTCTCTGGCTGGCAAGTCTTGTAAATGCATGTCAAAGAAACATAATCGTGTATTTTATGTCACATCAGCATCTGTCTGTTTCTCTGTTAAAGGCAAAGGACACCATTGAAGCAATGCGAGAGAGTTATCCATTAGTGAAGCATTTGATCGCCATGATGAGGATAGAAAAAGTAATGCTCACACACAAGTCCTCACTAGTACATGCAGTGGGCACTCAGTATCAATATTTCTTCCTCAGTCATCATCAGAATAAAAAATTACAGAAAGTTACCATTATAGAGTATTAAATATTAACATTAATAATTACATTTATTGACTTAAATGTCCAAATGAATCTGTAAGTAGAGTATTGAGATCAAATACATATTCTAATACAGCTACATTCTTGGTCAAACACGTAATGTTTAACGTTTATGACTGAAAAGCCCATTTCTGTAAATTGTTTTTGTAATATCATGTTTATGAAAAACAAATTCTCTGTTTCAGCTGGAAGACCAGATAGAAAAAAGTGACCTAAAGAAGGTAAAGGACCGAAAACAAGTTGTTTACTTATTTAAATCTATTTACTTCATTAATATTTCCATCATTTATCATTCTCTCACTTTTAATCTAGAAAACCTTTTTATCCTAACCACACCAAGGCCTCCTGGTTAGCCAAAAAGTGACTGAAAATCAATATATATATATATATAATTTTATCTTATTTATTTATTTTTTCTTCTTTACCATGACTCCAACTTGCACATCAGGAGTTAATTTCTTTAGTGATGCAGAACTGATGTCGACACTGTGTGAACCGTCTCTAATGCAGGATGTCAATTTCAAATACACAAAGTCATAAGTGAAACAAATTGTAAGAAGTTGAGGGACAAACTGGTCCAATGTTTATTAAAACCTTATTAAAATTACCTTATTGAACATACTAAACCTGGAACTAAAAGAACCTATCACATGAATTTAGCTTTTTTAAATCATTTTCATTTTTCTCTTTGTCTCCAGCATGAAGTCAAACTAGCTAAAGTCCAGCAGCAGCTAAAAGGTGAGCAGCAGAGGAGGCAGGAAGCTGAGGAAAACCTGAAGCTGCAGCTGGAGACCATGAACCACAAGGTTAATTTCTTTTCTTTTTATTTATTTATTTGTCCTGTCCAGCATCCTAGCAAGCAAAATGATAATCTGGTTGCTGTACCGTGTTGAACAAATTTTCAAATTTCCATTTCTTCTCTATGAGAAATCTAATTTTCTTTTTAAAACTTTTTATCTTCTTTACTTGTCGCAAGCTCCCAGCATCACTGCTGGCAGTTTGTCCTGTATACTTCTGTTTTTCTTCATCTTTTGCAATGTTATTAGAACATTTTAGCCTCTTTAACTTTTTTCTCCAGCCACCTTTGTTCACTGCTCAGAATGTATGATGACTTAGTAGCAATTTATTTATTTATTTACTTATTTATTTAATTAATTCTTTTTTTTTTTTAGTTTGTGTGTGTGCATGTACATTTTTGGACATCAGTGGGAGTTTTTGACACTACATAAAAAATAAAAATGGAATCAAATTTTGTTGCTACTCTAACTTATGCAAGTATCTAATTTATGAAAAAAAAAGCAAAAAAATATTTATATAATTTATAGAAGTTTTTCTGCGTGGATACTTTTGGGTCAAGGGTCACCAAAGGGTGCCAAATTCACCAAGTGAGCATAAATTAAATCTGACAGAAAAAGGCACGGTACATATATTTGTATAACACATTTCATGTGTGGGACAATTCAAAGTGCTTTACATAAAACATTAAAAGAGTTACAAATGGTGCCATGCAATACATGTCAACGGTACATAATCATGTATTTTATGTCACATCAGCATCTGTCTGCTTCTCTGTTAAAGGCAAAGGACACCATTCGAGGAATGCGAAACATGTATGTTTGAAAAGTGCATTTAATAAAAGTGATCAACTTTATTTACGTTAATTTTTCTCTCTGTCCCCAGCATAAAGCCAAACTAGCTGAAGTCCAGCAGACGCTAAAGGATGAGCAGCAAAAGAGGCAGGAAGCTGAGGAAAACCTGAAGCTGCAGTTGGAGAACAAGAACCAAAAGGTTCATTTCTTCCCTTTGAGAAATAATATGATCTTTTTAAAAGTTAAAATAACAAACAGCCCTTTTAGTGTGCCATTTAACTCATTCTACTTTTACAAAATAAATTTCTGTATTTTCCTTTTGCCATTTTTACTTTTAAACAAAGGTTCTTGCGTTTCAGTCACGGACTGAAACCTTGTGCTGCTTTCACACTAAAAGCAAACTTATCAGTTCGTGGAAGTCACTTAAAACTTAGCTGCTTCATTTGATCAGTGAGGTACACTAACATAACTGGTGGACACAACTGTGTTAGCTCCAAACAATACTGGTGGGTGGATTGATCTAAATATCAATACCACTCTTGGTATCGATACTAGCATTGGTGTCGATAAGATCGATACATTAATATAAGCCATGAAACTATCGTCAGAAGGAAAGAGGATAAAATGTGTTTTTTTTGTAGATTTGGTTCCAAAATCAGTGTCTATCACTGAAATAAGGCTAACAATCTGAGTTCTCCATTTCTTTGAGATGCATGAGTTTAGCTTAGTTCAGTCCTTACATAACTTTTAATTACTTTTCCTAAAAGAATTAAGAAAAACTATAAATACTTTGACTGTATTTGAATTACATATAATAGTTTTTTTTTTCTACTTTTTAACCTGTTAAATGCAGCCTGGCGCTGCTCCAAAGCCTCACATTGTCTCGGCTCAGATTTTACTGCCATGCAAATAAATCTCTGAACCAATATATGAGCAGTTTTGCCTTTTTATCGTATTAAATATTGCACAGTTCAGATTTGTTCAGCCCGACTGCTATGAATAACTGCTGAAGGATCAACATGCACGTCTCTGTGTGATGTGTGCAGAACAACCAGCAGACTGACAAATCTCTAAACTTCGAAGAGCTGAAGAAGACCCAGATGTTACTGGATCGTCGGATGGCTGAGAACAGGGACCTGCAAAAACAGGTAAGGCAACATGTTCACGTCTGTAAAAGTTGCTGTAAATGGTCAAAATAGAGAACTTCATGTTGTACAAACAGCAACCAGCTTTTATTAGTTAAAGTTTACCAGTCTGAAACACCAAAGTTTCTCATGGAGGATCACCTTCACTTAATCTCTGAATCATTTACCATAAATAGACTCTCATAACAAAATGTATTAAATTATTTATAATGAAATAGTAATACTTGGGATTTTGAACACACAGCTTTATTTTCTTTTACAGTATTGTTTCTCTAGAGCTGACAAAATCAAATAAGAAATAAAACCTCCATGTGCAGCACTGTGGAAAAGTCTCGACTAAGCTTTCTTTTTTTATTTTCCTTAAATCTTTGAAAGTGGTTCTAAGCTACTAAATTTCAGATCTTTCAGCGTTTTTCCTCAGATATTCATTTTTAATCCAGCTTTTTCATCTGACCATTTTCTGAAGAATATATTCTTTTGTCTGTTAAGTCACTTTGACCCCAACATGAAATGACTCCTAAATCAGTGCATGAACCAGGGTTGTGTTGATGCATCTATGAAAAACAGTTTGACTGATCAAAAATGGAATTTTAACTATCATAGAATCAGATGTCCCTAAAACATCTGAGGAAAATGGACGAGTGGAGGACAACAGAAGAAACGTCAACTAAAACTATCCACAGCAGACTAACCAAAGACCTGGACCAGGACCTGAGAGATGGGTTTGGACCTTCAGCTGATCAATCTACACTTGGCCAGAAATGGTCTCCATGGAAACATGGCAGCCAAGAAGCCAGAAAAGACAGAAGTATGCCACAAGACACAAGAACTGAACTGAAGATCAGTGGCAACGGGTCTGATCGAGGGGTGGATCCTCCACAAAACCTGGACCTCAACATTACTGAAGCAGGGTGGGATCATCTGGACAGACAACAGAAAAAAAAGATAGAAACATCCAAAGGAAAGCTTTGAAAAGTCATTCAAAAAGTCTTAAAAACTATTCCTGAGACTAAACTAAGGGTGGCTCATGGCTTTGATAAATATTTCTAAATCCTTCCAGAATTCTGCTGTGAACCTTCTGAATTTGTCTTTATGGGTAACTAATCTCCTAACTAATCGTATTGTATTGTGCGCATTAGAAATCAGCGGTCCAGCAGCAGCTAAAAGTAGAGGAGCAAAAGAGGAAGGATGCAGAGGACAATGTGCGGACCCTAAAGGAGGCCCTAGAAAACAAGTACAAAGAGGTCTGCACCTCCTCTTTAACTCACTGGTGAGTCTGTTTATTATAGCTTAACATCATTTCACTCCTATGTCCTGCTTTCATTTAGATGCAAGAGTACACGAGTCAGCTGGAGTCTAAGGAGAGACAACTGGATGAACTAAAAGACAGATACAAGGAGGAGGTCGGAAAAAGATAAAATTCAGCAGTTTCATGTAGTTTTTACTTTTACTAATAGAAAATGTCTTGTTTCCTCCCTCCAGTTCAGACAGAAGATCCAGGATGAGCAGCAGCTGAAGAGGAAGGTGGAGGGAGAGGTGGAGGTCTTGAAGGAGCAGCTGAAGAACGAGCAGAGAGAGGTTTGTTTCTTTCATGCAACCCACAAACACGAACTCAGAATACGAGACCAACAAACCAAACCACAGGAAAATACTGGATGAGAATATATTTATTTTCTTTTTGCAGGTGAAGATGATCCAAAGAGATGATGATGATGATGATGTTGATGATGATGATGATGATGATGATGAGCAACCTGAGAAAGAATCTGACGTCTCTAGAGAAAAACTCTTGATCCAGGGAGTGCAAAATGAAGAATAATAAGTAGATGTTTGACCGTGCTAAACAAGTTATTATTTAAAACCTCTTTTATTTGGTTTTACATTAAAAAACAAGCTTAAGAATTTAAATCCTAGAAATCCTGGAGCTTTTGTTCAGTTTGGAAAGTGAAGAATATAGTTCAAGTTTCCATCCTTATTTGCAAAATACTGATTTTAATACAATTTTTAAGGCAGGTTTTCAGTTTCATTTCTTCATTTTCTAATTCTTTTCATTATAAACTCAAAATCTCTGTTATGTTTGCTGTATTCATTATTGTTTATTCTGTTTTATTACATACATGAATATATTTTATCTAATTTTTGAAACTGTAAAACTCCATTTGTGAAATTGATGTCTTGTAAATAATGTTGAATTTTGTAACCAATTTTATTTAAAAAAAATAAAATAACAAAAAATTATCTAATATATATAGAT
>JBAFTC010000006.1:3262988-3273198 GCA_037177435.1 Melanotaenia nigrans | reverse complement strand
ATTATTTCTGTTTTAACTGGTTTTATTCCCTTATTGTTTTAATTACTTTTATCTGAGAAGTGTTAAACAAGTAAATTTGTGATTGATTTGATTGTTTTTCTCTCAAAAAAGTAAAGAAACTTGACAATAAGATTGAACTTGTACAGATCCTGCATCTGTGGAATGAGCAGCACAGCTAAATCCTGCAAATATTTAGAAACACCGTGTGAGGGATGGAAGGCCATCACACAGCAACATGTGGCCGGCTGGTAAAGAGCATGAGGAAGAGTTACCAAGCTGTAGTATGGATATAACTCCCACCAGGAAAAACACCACACCATAGTTCTCTTTCACTGGTGAATTTATTTAAGTACACCTAAAATAAAACACAGCAGAACTGCCGATACACAGAGATACAAATAACCATAAAGTATAAACAATGACATACACAGTTAAAATGGATCCTTATTTATTTTATACCTGACAGTGTAAAATTAATAAAGTGTAAAGGTTGACAGTGTGAGAGTGAAATGACACCAAAGCACCTACAGGAGAATTTTCAGGGGCTATTGGCTCATTTTAGGGTGTTACACCCATGTTTAGCTGTGTTGCTTATTCCAAAGATGAACATGTCATGGGGAGAATCACAACATGCTGCCAAGGACCGCAAACATGGAGTAATCTTATTGGTTCATCCTCAATCCTGGCCCTCAGGACCCACTGCCCTGCATGTTTTAGAGGAAACCCCACACACCTGAATTAAATAAATGTCATGTTAACAGGCTTTCAAAGAGCCTGATGTGGAAGTTAGTTCATCAGAATCAAGAACATGTCTAAAGCCTGGTACACACATAACGATTTTTGGGCTGCTTTTGTCCCAATTTTGCCTCTTCCCGACCTCGAACGGCAAACACCGATCATTGTGAGATTTCCCTGACCAGTTATCATTTGGTCGGAGGTGTGTTACGAGCCGATTTGTCCCGATAATCTGCTCTGAAATGGGTCATAGCTGAAAATTGGGAACTGGCAATTATTGAACATATGGAATATGAATATTTCAGAGACGATTTCTGAGGAACGCAGACGACTCGTGTGTTCTGACTGCATGGTTGGTGACGTGGTACGGAATGCAGCCAATCAGAGAGCAAGCTGGCTGGGAACAAGGAAGTAAATAAAGTCCGTGTTCACGCCGTCTCCAGTCTCTTATTTATTTTTTTATTTTTCAGTTCTGGCTTTTTCTGGTAACAATAGTTCCAAGACCACCATCATTCCCTCATTCCATATATCCCCCTTCCATGCTGTGTTTTGTTTTCCGATTGTTGCTATGTTTCTTCTTCTTTGTTTTTTGAAGGTTGTTACTATGTTTGTTCTTCAACGTTTGTCCAGCTTGGAAGACTAGATTGTAGATGAGTTGAAGGACAGCATCAATATGTGTGTGTTGTTCTGTGATTAGATCATCGGCGCACACCACACCCGTTATGATCAAAACTGTTTAATGCCTGATTCTTTATCTTAATGTGTGGGGTCTCGGATCTCATAAGATTAAAAAAATCGTTATGTGTGTACCAAGCTTAAGACATGCAGTGGGTGCTCAGGGATTGAGAAAGACTGACATATGAGGGGAAGAAAAGTAGGTAAATTGGTATTATTAAAGAAAAGAAATAATCAACCAAACTCAAACTTTTGAACATTTCATTGTAAATTTATTGATATTGATTCAAATGAAGGACGCAGATCACAAAGTTAAGTGAAGTTAACATACAAAATCATTTCTACACCACCTCCTACAGCTTAATAATGTGCGTGATGTGCTACATAATGTTTGCAGGAAACACAAGTAAGCACATAATGTCCGTCAATGTAAACCTTTTCATTGGATGCAGCTTCTCTAATTTTACACAACTGGACACGAAGTCCCGTGAGCTGTATATGGAGGCATCTATTTATATTACAACATGTAAATATACTTTTAAAAGGATATTCTGTTAATAAAAAAACAATCTTTTACTACAAAAACTGTTTCCGAAAGATGATTTTATGCCTTTTTTATTTAGTTAAATCTCAGTCTAGAGACTCAGACATAAATCCAGACAAGCTAAAGCTAAAAACTACAGAGAAGAGCACTTTTTAATTAAATCGACTCAAACCTCAGACATTTTATAAATGTTGAAGCTAAGACCAAATTACAGGTCTGTACATCACTTTCTATGAAAATGGAACAAAAGTCTTTACTTTGTTAGGACTTCCTGAGGTGCTGAGCATCCTGAGTAACAGTGAGCTCCATGCTACATGAACCATGTGACATTAAAGACCATGATCAGTCCATCAAACTGTCTGATCCTGACAGGGGCTGTAATGTTTTCATGACTGCTAGTTTTGGCTTTGTTTTCCCTTTGTTTCGGAGTGGGCTTTACATGTCCTGGCGTCCTGCATCCTGGTTACTTTACTTCCTGTTTTAACTTGGTAGAACTCCCCCCCTCTTTAATGAGTTTCATGTTTCACACCAGGTCTTCACTTGTTGATTGAATTCCCACATCTTTTTTATTTATTTATTTAATTATTTTTATGAGAATGACTTGTCTTTTATCTGTCCTATGAATTGGGCTGAATGGTGTGATTCTCCTCATCTGTGCATATAAATAATGCTCTGTAGAACAATGTAGTCTTCCCTTTGTACAGACAGATGTGCTGTCTGCATAACTGACTCACCTGACAAGGAATATAACGTATAAACTATCATTTGATGCTTCTGGTCTCTTTATTTACCAGAATTCTCACCACAATATTGTTATGACTCTTTTCTCTTGTTGTTGGATCATGTCGGTAAACTTCAAGGTCATTTATTTGCCAAGTGAGGTCCTTCTTTACTTTAAACTGCCTCTCTGTTTGGTTATTCTTCCACTGCAGCATCTTCCATTTTCTCAAATGAAGTTAGCGATCGCCATATGAACCTTCTTAAAGCGGTGGAGATTTTTTTCTATGTCTAAATTTGCATTTCTTTGAATTTTATTTTTGTCATCAATCGCATGATTTCTGGCAGACAGATAAGAGCTTTAGTGGGACTTTTCCTTCCTACCAGACAGTACAGTGCAGAGTTGTAGTCCATGCATCCCATCACTACATTAAGTACCATTTTACTTCACCTGCTATTCTCTAAAAATCTTTTCTATTCTGACTCTTTCTCCCCAGAAATCATTAGCAGATGTAGAAACAAACAGCTCTAAAAATCCCAGATATTGTTCTTGCTCCATTTTCTTTAATTTCTTTCAGGTTTGGGTCAATTTAGATCCCAAAAGTTTTAGGCTCCTCTTAGAGGAAGCTTTTAGCTTCAGGTTGCTCATAAGAAATTTGTTCAAGTTCACGTAGACCCATCAATCTAAATTCATGTGTGCTGCAGCCAGACACATCCTAAACTTGCAGGACAGCGGTCCTCGAGGGCTGTCTCTGGACACCCCTGCTTTAAGCAGTAACATTATGGAGCTGTAGTAGTGATATGGTGGCCTGCAGCTGGTTTCCAGTCCTCAGGGATTAAAGTATTTTCAGCATGAGGTCATCGCTGGTTCGTCAGTCTGGAATCCATTTACTGTAAATGAATAAAAACTGAAGTTATGATTAAATTGAAAAGAGAAAAACTAAATTTTAACTTTCAAACATCCAAAGTGCAGTAAATGCAGCTTCATTACCAGATACAAATACAGCAGGAGGAGGCTGGATAACCTTTAGCCTGCAAGTAAAAGCAGCTAACTGCATGTCTCACTTTCAGCTATGAGATTTTTAACTGGTTGTTACACACTCAAATACCTTCTGAAGCCCAAAGGAAAGTAATAACTACATAATATGTCCTCTTTAGGAGGTCTCCAGTATGGCTTGTTTGGTAGTGGGTCAGTGATGGTCTCTAGGGAGGCATATCCACACAGACTTTTATGTGCTAGCCAGAGGTACCTTTACTACCATTTGGTACCAGGATGAGATCCTTAGACCCATTGTCAGACAAAATGCTGCTGCAGTGGGACCTGGTTCCTTCTGATGCAGGACTATGCTCAGCCTCATGTGACTGGAGTGTGTCAGCAGTTCCTGCATCATGAAGGCATTGATGCCATGGACTGGACTGTCCATTTCCTAGACCTGAATCCAGTCCAGCACCTCTGGGACATCATATCTGGTTCCATCCACTGCCAACAAGTCAACCACAGACTGTCCAGAGGTTGACTGATGTCCTGATCCAGGTCTGAGAGGAGATGCCTCAGGAGATTCTCATTTGTCTTATCAGGACCTCAGACATTGTAGAGGGTTCATACAGGCACATGGAGGCCACACACACTACTGAACCTCCTTCTGAATGGTCTTGAGGAATTTCCACAGAAACTGGTTGAGATCTGATCTTTCCATTTTTATTCTGAGTACGATTCTCAGTCCAGACCTCCATGGGTTCATGATTCTTAATTCCATATTTTTTATGTTATTTTCCACTATGCAATGAATAAAGATTTTAAATCTAACCTTCTTTTCAATGCTATTTTCCAGCAACTGCTTCTCATCTTTGAGCTTCCGGTTTTCCTCCAATACTTCATCGAGCTGAGCAGAAAGAAAAGACAAAGAAGAACGTCCTGGTTAAATTCACTTTAAGGAGAGAGTCATAAAGCAGCTTTGATATCAGAAAATATTCTGGTTAATGCAAGATGGCCACCAAACTAAGAAAAAAAAAGAACACGTTTCATGTGTGTTTATGTGTACATGTCTCTTAGTCTGGTCTAAGGCAGAAGTTTTGGTCTCCAGGTCTTTTCTTTTCTCCTCCAGCTCGTCTGTCATTTTCTTCCACTTCATCTCTACGGCCTCTTGGTTAATCTCCTGCCAACAGACAGATGTTAGCTAACAGTTTGGTTTGAGTCACAGTTAGCCAACTAACAGCATTTTAATCCCTAAATTTTAAATAGAGTAATTTAATTGGTACAAAGAACAAACATTCATGGAAATATAGAGGAATAGAGAAAATGTATTTTTAGGAACTCCACCTCTTTGCTTGCTTCTTCCTTCTTCTGCTGATTGTTGGAACTCCAGAAAAGCTGAGAGGAATAATGTTAAACAAAACGAAGGAAAATATTTTACACATATGAGTAAATATTCTGCAGAATTTCGTTAGAAAGTTTAAATATATGGAATTATAACTCTACTGTGACCACTTACCCTTGAAAACCAGGACCTTTGATCAGCTTGTTGTTCCTGTAACTAGATGAGGGAATGAAATTTATTACAATACATAAGTAATAACGGAACACAGAGAGACAGAAACAGCATTTTTATCACTATTTCCATGAGGTTTTATCAGAGGTGTGTCCTGGTCTGTGGGTTTTGTTCTGCTTTACTTTAGTTCATGTTAGAGTTAGTTTCTGGTCTGGTTTCATGTCCGTTGTCTGGTTTTCTGTTGTGCTAACTTGGTGGTTTCTGAGTTTCATGACTTGTATTTCGTTCCTTTCCACTGAGTCTCTGTTAACTCTGTAAGGATTTAGCCAGTCTTGCTTCCTCTTCCCGGCTCCATGTTTATTGATTAGTGCCATTTATGTGTTTACAAATCAATCAATCAATCAATAGAAAGGATGACAATTTTTTTTTAATTATGAATTTGTGTTTTTGCCTTTGTTTAGATTGTGAATAATTGTTTCCTGGTGTTAAACTTTATGTGATAGAAAATAAACCGTCAGGTTGATGCTGATAAACAGTGATTCTATAGGAAGTACAGTTTACTGCTTTTATGAAAAAGTGTCAAAAGGACTTTTTGACAAGTAAAAAGTATATTAAGAGCAAGGAATGTGTGGTGGAGTAGCACAAATAGTCTTATAGTCCAGAGTTTCTGTTTTCCAGCTGCATTTTTGTACAAAACATTAATTCTTGTTTTTACTTCTGCTGGTTTTGGTTTCTGGCCCATTCCAGTTTGTTTGAGGATAAGCTGGGTTCAGGGTGAGATGGTGAAAAAACAAATATGTCGTCCTTGCTGGATGTTTTTAATTAGTTTTGGACACATCCCTTTGTTATTTGGTGCATACTCTACCTTTTAAATTGGCACCATTTCCTTTAAAGTTGTTTTTTTTCATGACCACAGGTGTGTTTACCTGTTTCTGTAGTTCTGTCATCTCTGAATTTGACGTCTGCAGCTTTTGTTGAAACTCTGACACCATCTTCTCAGATTCCTCCAGCTGTCTCAGGGAAAACAACCACAAAGAACCATTTAGGGTTTTTCTCCCACTGTTAGAATCTGTAATTAAAATAACTTGATGAATCTCGTGTTTATCCAGTAAACTGAAAACCATTTATAATTTATACCTCTTTCTTTGCTCTCAGATGCTCCTCTGACACTTTTTCTTCTAATCTAAAATCTAAACTCATTAACTAGATTTAATTTAATTTGTGCATCTGTGGTTAAAATTTAAATAAAAACTAATTTGACATTAACATAATGCATTTTTCTCAAACAGGAATGTATGTAGCCTACCCTTTGGGGTACTTGGAGACACTTCAGGGGGTACATAAGAAATTAGAAAGTGTCTGAAAAATTAATAATAATCCTGAAATTTAAATAAAATATGCTTATGCACTAATGGATTTTTACTTCATTTTGATTTGGACATATTCCCTCTTGTTAGTTTGTACATAATGTACCTTTTAACTTTCACCATTTCTTACCTACCTGTCTACTTGTGTTTACCTGTCTCTGTAGTTCTGTCTTCTCTGAAGTCGACTTCTGCAGCTCTTGTTGAAGCTCCGACACCATCGTCTCAGGTTTTGTCGGCTGTCTCAGGGAAAATAATCACCATTTAGGGTTTCTCTGTCACTTTTTTCCAAATCAGTTTTGAAAATAACTTGATGAATCTTGTGTTTATCCAGTAAACTGAAAATAAAAGTCATTATTTATACCTCTTCCTTTGTTCTCAGAAGCTCCTCTGGTAGTTTTTCCTCTATAAGCTTCTGTTCCTCCTTATTTGGTTTAGTTTTATTATTTCCATTGTCTTTCTCATCAGCTTTACCACACGCTGTAAAGCACAAGTTGTTTAAAGTTTAAACTTTAAGAATATAAAGCAACAGCAGCAAAACTTAAAGTAGTTTGAAAACTAAAGTAAAGAAAAAATAGTATTGTGTCGCTTTAGATTAAGATTTTAAATCAAAACTAAAATATTACGTTGGACAAATTGTTGATTACTATTCAATTTAAAAGTTGCTTCAGGATTTTAATTTTCCTTTTTAAATATTTTCAACCTAACAACACGAGTTGTTGTCGCTCAGTGACAAAAGTACATTACCAGAACCCTATAAGAGTCGTTAATGCTTCACACATTTTGTACGTCTTCTCTGTTCTTAATGTACAGAATTTGTTTACAGGGATGTTTTAAATAGAATTTGTAAAGGTGAAGGGTAAAAAGGCCTTAGATTTTTTTTTTTACTTTGCAGCTGCACTTTTAAGCCAGATGTTGTTTGTAATGATTAATTATCATTTTATGTGTTGTAAAAACATTGTATCATTACTAAAACAAATCAGTTGTTTCTCATAGTGAACTGCACAATGATAACTGAACATGTGTTTATGTCAGAGGGGTCGGGGCTACTTTTAAAACTCAACATATCTGGACCACAAAGGCTCATGGGAGATGCAGATTCAGCAGGAATCTAACCTTTTATGATTGCTGTGCTATAAATTTGTGTTATGTGCTTTACTTCCTGTGTTATATTTACATTTAGACCATGTTAGAAAATTCTGGTCTGTTTGAATTTTAAAGTCGGTACCAGGAGCGAGACGGACAGTACAAGAAAAAACAAAACCCACCGCAACAACCTTTATATATTGCACCAGGGCAAAGTAGTGATTTTACTAACATAATCGATTGTCACCTTCTCAGTTCTGGAGATTGCAGTTCTAATCTGTTTTAAATACATGCACCTATAAATTATTATCATTGAAATGTGAATGAGAGTTTAATTTAACTCTAAGTAACTTTTTAACATTTAATTTGGAGTCTTCTTTTCATAAAACTGAGTCCGTTTGATTTAGTCTTCCTTTTGAAAAAACTAAACTGCCTTAGTCTGACTAAAGAAAGTTAGTTTTAACTGCTAGGGGTTATAGAAAAAATGAGTTAACTTATTGGGTTTGAGTAAAGTCTAATGGTTGATACAACTTGACATGTTTAGTTTCAGCATTTGTAAACACTGAGGTGGATTAACACGAGTTTCCACACAAACTTCTAGTAAACTCAACCTAATCCAGGATTAATGTGTGGATGCCTTTGTTTTTTTTTGTTTTTTTGTTTTTTTTACAGTGCAATCTTTTATTTTTCCTCTGCGTATAAAGTGTAAAGTGAATTTTAACACGTTGAATAAAAAATAAGTCAATAATTTGATGATATTTTGCACCGTAGTAGTACTTTGTTTTTCTCCAAATCAGTAAAATCTAAACTTAACTAGATAAGTTTAATTTAACTGCATCTATAATTAAAATTTCTATTAAAACTAATTTGACATAAAGTTTTTCAATGGGGATTGATGTACCCTTTAGGGTACTTGGAGACACTTCAAGGGGTAGTCTTGGATTACTGATTTATAATGTTGGACATATTGTTTTAAGTTTGATGTTTTAAAATGTTTCTTTAGTTACACATTTTAATAAATCTGGCACTGATTTGTTGTTTACATCTATTTCCAACTAGAAAAACTCTGCATTGGTAAAGGGGTACATGGCAGAAAAATTCATATACAAAGGTACATGTCTGTGGTTATGTCATGCTCCTAACTTACGATTTAAGTTTTCTCTCCATTTCCACGCAAAAATGCTCCCTGCTGAAATAAGAAGGATGCAAATAGTCGATGTAAAAGCCAAAGCAACAACCACAGGAAGAGGCCAGGATGGAAAAACAAAAAGATCATCTGAAATGATAAAACACAGAGATTCATAACAAGCTAATAAATTTCAGTTTTCACAATGTAAAGCTGAAATAACCACATCAAACATATAAAGAGCAAATGTTTACCTGGAACATAAATGCATCTCTCTCTGGTCTGGTTAATGTTCTTCTGTTGGACTTTACAGGTGAAGCTGTTGTTGTTTCTTTTCTCCACAATCACTCTGCTGCTGACAGTGTAGAGACCATCAGGACCTCTGATGGTCTCTGTAGGTCCAGCAGAGAGGAGGTTTCCCTCACTGTCCAGCCAGAGCACCTCAGGCTCTGGATACCAGCCTCCAGACTGGCACTGTAAAACAACTCCTCTTTTGTCTTTATCAGTCCCAGCTACACTGGTCACAGGCGAGCAGATATCATCTGAAGCTGAGTGAAAAGAAATGATATTCAGTCACTTTCTGAATTTCTTGTATGAGTTATAAATAACAGAGTAAAACCTTAAAGTTACATATTCACTCACCAGTAATTAGCCGAATCAACGACTGCTTTTCCTGTGATGGAATAAAACATCTGTATGTGCCCTCATCAGATGGTCTCACTCTGGATATTTTCAGTGAAACGTTTCCGTGTTTCAGCTCATCGATCAACAGCGATGTTCTTCCCTCAAACAGTTTGTGCTTTTTCCCCACAAGTTCCTGACCATCGCGCCACACATACACAAATCTTGGGTTTAGATCAGGTCTCGTCCACTCCACTGTGAAGAGGGTAGCATCGCTGGGAGATTCGAGGTGACAGGGCAAGATGGCTTCACCGCCGAGTTTCGCTATGACTGATGGACCAAACAGTTCAGACTGACCTGGACAACCAAATTTCTGTTTTAGTGTTCTGGTTTGAGTAAAAACTATTTGTTGACATCTATAATGTTTTGTGGATTTATAATGAATGATTTTGTTTCCATTTTCTCAGAATCTTTGCAGTAGTTACCAATGCAGACTGATAGCAGAAGAAACTGGATGACCAGCACCCTTATAGTGTTAAAATGTGATGTAAGGAACGGCTCATCCACTGGCCACAGCATTGTGGAGCGCTAAGAAAAAAAAGAAACAAAGCAGACATTATGGTGGGACATAAGGAGAAGAAAAGGCTTTTGCATGTACAACAATCAGAATTGATTTTTAATAGGCGCATGTACAGCCTGAAAACAAAACGATTCTTCACAGAAACAATGTAGACAAATAACAGAAACATATGGTTAAATATCAGTAGCTCAACCTGAAAAAAAAAATAAAATCAAGAAATAAAAACAAGTTTTTAAACAAGTTTTTAAAATTTCCACTATTGGTATAGTTTAG
>JBAFTC010000006.1:3122249-3137152 GCA_037177435.1 Melanotaenia nigrans | reverse complement strand
AGATAGATAGATAGATAGATAGATAGATAGATAGATAGATAGATAGATAGATAGATAGATAGATAGATAGATAAAGTAATTTTTTAAATATTTCTGTTTATTATTGCGTGAGATGTCAAAATTGTGTTATTGCTTCCACCAGAGGGCAGAAGACGAGCATCAGATTGTGTGCAACAGGGTTTTGGTCTCAGAAACTCTTTGTACATATGTGATACACACACCATTTAAGGATTAAGATATAGCAGAAAAATATATTTGAATCTGATGTCCTTACTTTATTGCACAAACAACATACATCGCCAGTTCTTAAACATGCATTAATTTAACATTTGGCTCAACTTACCTTTATTGATGTGATTGAGCTTGGCACAGACATACAGTGAAGCAAACTGTCACATTATGGGACATTAGTTTAGAAAAACCGAAAACTTCCTGTATGAGCCTGCATGCATTTAAAAATCTGTCACGTTGATAGTCAAAGCTTAAATCTAGTTTTTTTTTTACTATTTCCAGTATAAAGGCATAACTGTATTATGTTGCATTGTCCTTACCAACAGAAATAACCACACTGTGTCTTTGTATTGGAATTATCTGTGCAGTGTTTAACCAGTTTTATTGGTGCACTATAGCAGTTAATTTATCAAAGAAAAAAAAGTCTTGATTCAAAAGCCTGCCTCAGATAAAAAGCAGAGGTAACATTACTTTGGTTGTTTTGTTGTAGAGACCTGTGCAGACTTTTAAACTGTGCCTTTGGGTTTGTTAGGTCTTAGTTGCCTCTGCTGTGTATTCCACAGACTGTTAGGAAAACTAAGCATGCAATGAGAGCATCTTTTTTTCTTTGTTTCTAAGGTACAGTGAAGTCACAGGTGGGATGGATTTTCTCCCCAAAGCTTTTGAAAACGTCCTCAAATACCCAATCCTCTTCAACTCCACAGTCAAACGCATCAGTCAAGTAGATAAAGGCGTGATTGTGTCGTATCAGACAGGGAAAAAGTCCTGTCTGACTCACCTTCGTGCTGACCTCGTTCTGCTAACAACCACAACCAAAGCAGCCCTTTTCATGGACTTTAATCCACCTCTCTCCATCCAGAAGATGGAGGCCTTGAGGGCCGTCCACTATGACAGCTCCACTAAAATCATTCTCACCTTCAGCGAGAGGTTTTGGGAAAAAGAAGGTATTCGAGGTGGAAAGAGCATCACAGACCGGCCGTCTCGTTTCATCTACTACCCCAGCCACAGTTTCCCAAAAAATAAGACCATCGGTGTCCTCTTGTCTTCCTACACCTGGTCTGATGACTCCCTCCTCTTCTCAGGAGCAAGCAATGAGGACCTTAAAGAGCTGGTTCTCAGAGATTTGGCTCTGATCCATGGAGAACACATCAAGTCTCTCTGCACTGGTGTCTTGGTAAAAAAGTGGAGTCTGGATCCGTACAGCCTGGGTGCCTTCGCTCTGTTCACCCCCTACCAACACATAGAGTATGCCAAGGAGCTTTTCAGGCCTGAAGGAAGGATACACTTTGCTGGGGAACACACAGCTTTTCCTCACGCTTGGATCGAAACATCTATGAAATCTGCAATCAGGGCGGCCAAGAATATTAACAAGGCAGCTAATTCAGATCTATGAGGTGCCATAGAGTCCAAATACAGGATGAACATACTTGGTTAAAAAGTGGTTTTCCAACCAATTTTAGCTTTCTAAAGTTCACTATCCAGCTTGTTCTTAAAGTTTGATTCATGTAGAAATAAATGAATTTCTTGACTTGTTAGATCTAAAAAAAAATGATGAAAAAAAAAAAATCCAATGGCCTTATTTTTCTTTCCTATCAATCTTTATATTATTTTACGTGCTGAAGAAAATAAACTCTTGATCTTTCTGATTTTGTTCACTGTACTTCAGAGAAAAGGTGGCGTCCTCCGTAAAGAGATTTAAAATTTTGTCAGTTATATGCAATTTAGCTTTATTTGTATCATGACAATTCTCAACAGTCAGCTCAAGTCTATTTTAATGTAGTCCCATAATAATGCAATTAAAACAATCCATTGTTTGGGACATAATACAGCTAATGATGATTTTAATATTAGGGTTTTTGGGGGGAAATTAACTGAGAACCATATTTAATTCTGACATTTTTCATCTTTTCATTCAAGAAGCTCTTAATCCGTTAGGGTGGAGCCTATGAACCTCAGGTTTACTTGCTTTCCAGAGACAGTCATGCTTGTGATCAGTTTTAGTCCAGCTATAACAATTGTGTTCCTACAGGCCAAAAAAGAAAAGCTGCTTTCAATGCATTACATTTCAGTCCTTAAAGCATGAAATTAAATAACATTTTATATGTTTTTAACAACTTGTACTAACGTGGTATGATATCTGCTGTCCTGAGCAGCATTGATCAGATCAAATGTTGACCTCTGGTTTATACGTTTTTTATTTTTATATATAAATTAACATCCCAGGTGTGTTTTATTTATGTATTTATTTTATTTATTTATATTATTTTTTGCAGAATGGCTATTTCTGATTTATTCCAGGTTTAACTCTGCTAAAACTGCTTTATGATTAAATGCCTTTCCAGATTGGGCTCCAGTCCAGTGAAATGAACATTTGTTGCGGGCTGTAAATTTAATGAAACCTCGGCTGCTTCTAGCTGTGGTAAACTTCAAATATGTCTGTTTTTAAACGAACAAAACAATAATAATGGAATGGCAAAAACATGTGTTGGTAATAAGGTAATAGTGAGTTTGGAAGTCTGTGTAAATTTAAGGCTAGATCTGAATGAGCTAACATCAGTTCTCTGAGGCATTTCCACTAATCCATGTTTCACTTCTCTTTTTTCAGCGTGACTTGGGATTGCATGACTGCATGATGAAATACAGTTTGACCAATTTTACTGGACTTTCCATTAATACATGTGATGCCGTGTTTCCAGGGTGGGTCCTAAACATGTTGGGCCTCCATGCAGAATCTTATTTCGGGGGCCCCCTAAACCACCTCAGCACCACCAACTTTTACTACTGCTTAATCATTTCATACACTGCAATTATAAAACACTCATTCATTTGCATTAACTGTAGATGTGGTTTACATCATACTGGTGTCTCTAAGTATTACTTGTATTTAAAAGTGAGAGAAAAAAATCAGCATTGAAGACTCATTTAGATTAAACAGGATCTCAAGTTTAATTACTTCTTACTTTACTTACTGCTTCACAGCTAAAAAGTGTGTAAAAGAAGTGTGCAATCTTCTACTACAAAACAGGATTAAACTGCAGCCATCTAGTATATGACTTCTGATATTAGGTAATATTAAAGATTCCACACTGTGCTGCACAAAACACTGAGCACACACCATACTGATATTGGTTTCAGTTATATGTCAGGGCCCATCTACCTGTTTAATGCTATTTTAACATTATTCATTCATTTATTTTTTATTTTAAAATGTTTTATATACTCCTCGAACAGAAGCTCCATATAGTTTTATTTGAATTTTAACTATTTTGGTTAATATTTTAACTGAAGATTTATTTTATTATTGCAGTCACTTTTGAGCGAATGGCAGAGCTGCTGTTCATTTCATAGCATTTTACTCTAGTATATGTTAATAACAACAAAGAATATTTTATTCTATTCTATACAAATAGAGGCATCAGGAATTGGGGCCTCTAGCAGCTGATTAGTTATCTTATGAGTTGGGTCGGCTCTGCATGTTTCCTGCAAGAAATTTTAAAAGCACGTTGTTGCTTCAGCAGTCACTAAGTCTATAGAGCTTTTAGGTCTAACAGCATTAGCATCCTGGAGGTCGAGGCCTTAAAACAAGTTCACCTGAGTGGTGTGTTGTCTGGTTATTCTGCCATGAATGTGCTGCTGCTTCACATTGCCCACCAACAGTAGCGGGGGTGGAGGTACATTCAGAGCTGTGTGTCTGTCAGGAGTTGTGTCAAAACTCTGCAGTTACTTACAAAGAAAATAAAACCTCCTACAGACCCATGGTTTCATTAAGGTTTTATTGCGTGGGACAGGTTTCATCTTTTTACTCCTCCCCACTTTGCACTCGTCAGGTGTTACCTGTGTGTAGGGATTGCTGGGCGGAGCAGATAGGCTCATGTCTGGGCAGGTCTCTGCTGCTCAGCACGCTTCTTCATTCCTTCATAGTTGGTTCTATCTCGTTACGCCTGATTTCCAGTAGAGATAACGAGGCATCAGGCCAGTTTGTCCCTTATATTCTCCAGCAGGATGGTATCTGGCCTACAGGTTCCCTCCCACACCTCCCTATAGGACAGTCTGTGCTTGGCTCAGATACCTGGCATAGTGGTGCTGCATTTGTTGACATACATATAGCGTGCGTGAATCATCCTCTGTAGACACACGTGTTGGCCGTGTGCCACGGTGCATTCTGGTCTGGTGCTCCTGCATGCACTGCATTCTTCTTTTTATTGGTCTGTTTTGGGGGGAATATACTTTCGGTTTTAGACTTCATCTCCATGGTAACCAAACAAATGGCTGGGCTTGTGCTGATGGTCCCACACATACAAACGGTTTTTAATGGACTCATACGGATTAGTTTTTTTATCTTAATTTTTTTTTTTTTTTTACATCCGTGCCTGTTACCCTGGAGAAAAATAGACTTTTATAGTCTGTTCTGGTTTAATCTTTTACATTTTAACATTGTTGAACATGTATTATTAAATGGAAATTTGTCTGTTGTTGAGGTGCATGATGGATTTTAGAATTTAGCCTGTCCACCTTGCCACACTTCAAACAGGTGCCATTTACCTTCAAATGCACTTAATTAACACACACGCACACACACACACGCACACACAGTCTAAGCAGCTCTGTTCTTGGCAGCTTACTGTTCAGTAGCATTCATTCGTGTGTTGACACATCACAGAGGACGCGAGACATCACCAATTATTAGAAAATAGCAATTTTAAGGTGGTAAACTTTTAAGATGGCTTTTCAATAAATGAATGTCCCAGCAAGTTCAAACCAGAGGAGAGGCAGAATTAAAATATTTAGGTGAGTTTCTCTTGACGTTTCCCAGGCAAACGCTGCTCATGAAACAAACTGAAGCAGCAAAACTGAACTGGATTATTTTAAGATCACCAGCATTGCAGGGGAATAGAGATGCTTGACCCAGCTTACCGACAGCAGATGAGATGATGTCTATTTTCTTTATAGGGTTCAGCAGTGGTTTTCATGATTTCCTGGGTTGCCAGGATGTGGCAGTAACCAGGATGTGTCAGACAGCCAGTCGCAGCATCATTAAGTCAGAAATAAAACCTGCACAGCCTCGAGGGTCATCTACGAAACTGTGAGTCTTTCAACCTTTTACAAATTTTTGTCCCTTCGTCTTCAGCTTTTATTTATAAACTTTTAATTAGCTGGGCCTTTTCTATGAATGATCGATCATTTTAAACAAACAAATAATATATGTGGTGACATGATTGAAGTCATTGCTAACAGCAGTCACCTGACTACAGCTGGCCGATAACTGTACTGAAATTTTCATATTACATGATCAGGAACTGGGTGCATGGCAACGTTGTAAAAAAAAAAATAAATTACTGCTGATGCAAAAAAAAAACAAAAAACAAAAAAACAATTATTCTGCCAGCAAAACAATCTTGAGACAAAAAAACCATATGAAAGAGATAATGAGAAGAGAACAACAGGAACTAAAACTAAAAACCTTTTGATTCGTTTGTTTTAATTCCCATTTTATTGGAAACAATATGAGCTCAAGATTTTCTGTGTTTTCTCTTCTTTATGTCAGGAGGCCAGTACTTCCTGCAAACATGTATTACTGAGTGCAGCCATACAAGGACTGACTTTGTTTCCTTGTGTCCTTGTTTTGCCGTTTTCTTCCTCAGCCATACCTTTGTAATGTCTGCAGAGAGGTTTAGAATTGTCTTGTTGAAATATTTATCTATATACTTGGTAAAGATATGATCTTGAAGGCAGCATATGTTGTTTACCAAATACTGATAATAAACTGTGGAATGAGCGGCTGTTAGACATCAGACAGAACTCCTCTAGATCTGTTTTTAAATCTCTATATTATTATTATTTTATTTAACTTTATTTTAAATGTTTTATGTTGTTCATTTATTATAAAGTTACGTCCACTTTGTTACACTTGGTTCAGTTAAGGTCCTGAAGGGCCACCGTCCCTTCTGTTAGGAAAATACACATCATCATAGGATATAACGACTTCCTGTTACGGAAAACTTCCATGTCTGAAGATACCCAAACACCTCTTTCACTTTCTTCCTTTTGGAGCGTCATTCTTCCAGTAAATTTGGTGAAAGTTGTTTCCAGTTCCATATCTTAAAGCCCCTGTCAGTGATACCTGGTGGCCAGTTCATGTTGCCACATGGGAGCAACAACTATCCCTCAAACCTTTCAGTCTTTACACCAGGTTGTAAAGGTTTTATGTTGTCATCAAGACAATTGAGTTTAACAGGATCTATTGATGCTTTTGTTAAGATTAATTAAATGTGTATCAAGATTTGTAATCTGTATGGTAAACGGGTTGAGTAGCAGGCAGGTAAGACAAACTGCTGAAGATATGAAAGCCGTTACGTTTGTTCAGAGAACAAAGGCCGAGGTCTTTACAGACGGTTAAGTGTAGTTTATCTATTATCAGACAGATAGTTATGAGGATGAGGGTGATATGGTGGTAAGATAAACCTGCAGGTTTGGTTGATTGATGCCAGGAGGCCAGAACGCCCACAGAAACACACACTTACAGAGACAAACAAGAAGTTGCACATCATATATGCAGGAGGGAGGACGACAACAACACAGAGCTAAAGAATACAGCAGGATGCTGGATTCATAACATCCCTAGCTTTTAGCAACTTTTAACACGATCTGTGCACCGATATATGTCACAGTATCAACTATCAAATAAACAAAACTTTATTTACTTTTTTCATACCATGGACAATAGCGAAAAATCTAATATATCAGACTAAAAACTAAAAGTATTGTTATGTTGAAGCCAAGCATCAAAGCGTGATGCTTGCAGTCAGAAGAAAACTCGTCATCCAACAGAGCTGACCTGCTGTTGCTGCTGTGGAATGAATGAAACTCTGGGAATTTACAGTAAATGTAGAAAATGTAACAGAAATGAAGAGGAAGAGGGCATTTCTGGTGGTTTTGGTCAAACCACTCATATTTCTGCTCCTTCATGCATGTTTTTCTTTCCTTGTCTGTGCTGGGTTTGACTCCTGGCCAGACATGCAATCATTACACTTTTAAATGTCTCTACTGGACTCTACTTCTCATCGTTTTGTCTCTCTTCCCTTTTGATATGAACCTGCTGACATTGCAGAGTGATTATCATGAAAGTGCATATCATGACGGTGTCTAAAGTTTGTGGGATCACACATCAATTTGATCCTAATTCTTAGAAACACGGTTAATTTTTAAATATATGTTGTTTGAAACTTATTCAGTTAAGTAGTTTAAGTAATTAAGTTTAAAAATGAATAATCTTCTCAATTCTACTGTGTCCATAAATGAAAAGTTGAAAAACAGCGGCATGCTAGAAACATTACTACACAAATACTTGTACTTTATTCATATCTATACAGGTTTTTCAATGATAAAAATGACCACGTAAAATCTATTTCAAGCATTGAAAATGTAGTTAAATATAATTACTTAACACAGATTCAGAATTTTAGAAATGGTTCATATGTGAAAGATTCTTTGTCCATTTATTGGCAAAGACAAAAACAGATATTTAACTTTTAGTTGGAATTTGTGGAAAATCTAGAGTTACTTCACTCATATTGTAAAATAAATGAAAGGCCTTTAAGCAGAATCATACAGTGGTAAATCCTTCACCTTAAATTATTTAATAAAAACGAAAACTGACATCCTGGGATGTTCATGTCATGTGTGGGTTTGCAGTCATCCTACTGAACATATAAACCACTAACCGGCTGCACAAGCTGTATTTGCACCTCATCACCTTCATGTGTCCTCATCCTGCTCCTGCACTGTCCTGCAGGAGTCTGCAACATCTACAATCCAAAGAGCCATTTTCCTTTTTCTTTTTGTATTATTATTTATTTTATAAATATCTACTATAGGAAAGAACCACATTTTAATTTGTATCTTCAGGTTTTTTTAAAAAAAGGAAGACATCAAACCTTTGGGGATGATGTTGTTGGGAAATTATGTACAAAACAATGACAATAAAAATAGATAACAAAAAATATTACTGGTATTTTCAGTGTCATTGTGCTTTAGAAATTCAATGCAATTATTTCATAAACAAAAGAAACAAACAAACAAACACACGCACACACACAAACACACACACACACATATATATATATATATTTATATCTTCATTTATAAACATTAGTTAGTTCTTTAGCCTTTCTGGCCATATATAGGAGCCATTGTGGAAGGTCCAGAGAGACACGTGATGCTCCAGATCTGCAGGTTGGAGACCCCTGATATGCTGTACATTTAAATCTGTGATTCATGTTTGTGAATATCTCTCTCTATATATATTTGAAACCACTTTACAGGAGTCTGTTTTATTACTTTCTACACATTTTATTCCTTACTTATTTAAATATCTTTATTTATCTTTATCGTTTTTTACAATAGTAACAACATCTGCTGGCAAAAAAAATCCCTTGTATGTGTTTGTACTTGGTGAATAAAGCTGATTCTGATCATGACTTCTACATGTGAACAGCATGATGAAGAGAACATTTAGAGGTCAAGTTAGAGTCCTGTTGCAGACTCTTCTGTTGTTTCATCAATAATCTTATTCGTTTAACAACTTAGACGAGGTCAAACAAAGTTTACAGTTTATTTTATTTTGACATCATGGTAAAAGCAGAATTCCCCTGACTGTTTGGGAATAGTTTATGTTCTTCCATTCTCAACTTTATATTTGTTTTCCATTAATTATCAGGGTATGAAGTATGCACCAGTGCCACACCTTCATCTGGCTGCTTTTAAACATGTGGCTGGTTGTGTAACAACCATTCCTCAAAGTTCATTTTATCTTCTTTCACTTTCACATTGGCAAGCTCATTGCAGTACTGTCGAGGTTTTTATTCTTTTTTTTTTTTCTTTTTTTTTTCTAATCACAAGACTCAGAATATCTCCGATCATCTGAGGATGAGCTGTTAGTGAATGACAAAGCTGCGTAAAAGCAGTTGGTTAAGACGCTTCTCAGGTGAGGAGAAAAATTCCAACACGAAGTGAAAGAGTTCATTTCTTCACTTCAGGCAGCTGCAACTGGATGTCTGACGCTCCACACAGGGTAAGGAAGTCATTTTTAATAGCTTTTTAATCTATGTTTTCAAAAAGACTTCATATGTTCATAATATATAAACTTAAAGCACTGTAGTTTTTTAACATACCTTGCATATTTCTGCATCTGCTACGTTTACTGTTCATGACCTAATAAACCATCAAACATGTACAAAAAGCCTGTAGATTGTATCACAAATTCATGATTAAATTTGATTTTACTTTTTATGCACCTTGAATTTTCTTGTACATGAAATGTGCAAAACAAACTTTCCTTTTTAAATTAGGTCTGTATCATTTGAAAAAAAAATGGTTGAAAATATTATAAATGTTAAAAAACAGAAAGAACAAAGTTAAATTTAAAACATGTTTTATCTTATTAACTTTACATCACCAAACAGGAATAAGAGACTAAATTACAGCTATGGGATTGCCTGGGATGAAGTGGCCATTATGTGAGTATTTTACTGTATTTCTCTCTTTAAACTGCTCTGCAGTTGCACTAGCAGGCTGTCTTTGTATCTGCATCAATGAAGCAGACGGACTCATGAGGATGTTAAACAGGAAATAAAGCCGTCTTTACACATTTCAGTTCCCAAATTTATTTTCATGTCTGCTTTAACAGCCATTGATGATTATTCTAGTTCTGCTTTTATTAGTCTGCTGTTTACACCAGCAAAAGTAATGAATTGCATCAGAGCCCTGTTTTGTTTTTAGGAATTCCAAGAATGTGAAACAATGGTGGAGAAAAAGCTCCTTCCTTAACCAATGTTGGACAAAAGTATCAGTCACTGAGTCATAACAGCATCATTTAACTATGTGTCAATGTAATGCATCTCAGGTCAAATACAAATCAAACCTACATGTTTAAGTGGATTCTATTCTGTAAAAGCAGCTTTGGTTTCAGTAATTATAAATAATTGTTTAAAATGTCAAAGGTTATAGTTATTTGTTGGCTAAAAGTTGTTTTCCTTTGATTGTGTGCCCAGGTGCAACTGTTGCACTGTTGGTCATTTTGCACCACAATGATGCTATCAACCTGAAAGAGCATCTGGCTGATTGCCTGGAGGACAAAGACTATGACAAACTGCTGCATATAGTGCAAAACGGCCTCCCGCACGCTGGCACAAGTCATCACGTTGCTATTGTTGGAGCTGGCATTGCGGGACTGACAGCTGCCAAGCTGCTACAAGATGCAGGACACAAGGTACTTGAAATGGACAGAAAATTCTCTTGAGGCCCATTTATACTCACTGCAGAAGACGAATATGCAGACAGATGGGCAGTTTTGTCCATCTTCTGCGTCGGTTATGGTCCGTTTTCAGGGAGCGTAGCTATCCATCGCTTCACGCAGAAGATAAAGCAATACCACCAGAAATCACAGGGCAGTGCTGAGCAGAATAGCTGACATGTGACCAAACCACAGAAGTAGAAGAGAATCAGCAAAGGAAAAACAAAAACTGAAGAAGAATATAAAAATTGTGTGAACTTTTGATGAAATGATATGTAAGTGTTTTATGATGTTTTTTGCAGTTGAAAACAATTTCATACCTGTCCATTACCGCCACCAAATGGTGTCTGAAACTGACATCGGTCTCTGAAATTAGCACTGCACAATAGCGGAGGAACTGACTTAACAACCATGGCGAGGCAAAAGACGCATGGAAGTATGAGAACGATGTATGACGTTTGAAACGTACATAGCTATTTATGTACGTAAGGGGGCATAAATGGGCCTTTAGATATACAGTACATGAAGCTAGGGCCATGCCATTTACTTACAGGGAAGCCTCTGACCTTTGTGAGAAGTTTCATTGTTTGATCATTAGCAGTATGATTCCGATATGGTTCTGTGTAAAATCAATTACAACAAAGAAACAATACAAAAAAAGGATATTAAGGGAAAGAACCGTTAAAATCATGGGAAAACCCCAACCACCCCAGACAGAAATGTTACTGTCTTCTTTACTGTATACTTCTGAGTAGAATAAGTACCAGCAACAATATAAGCTTTTCACTTTTACCACAAAATGAGTCACAAAACCAGTAAAGTGTTACAATATCCATGTCATCACTCCAATACCAACAGCCCCATGATAAAGCATGGTGGTAACAGAATCATGGTGAGGGTGCTTATTACTAGCAGTTACTGGAAAAGTGATCAGAACTAAGGGAATGAATGATGGTGCTAAATACAAGGGAAGTTAGGGTGGGAAGATGTACAGGCTGACTATGATGCAAAGGTTTAATTTAACCTAACATACTTTTATGGGAACAAAGCTGCAACACTGATGGAATGAAGTGTGTATCTCTCAGGGAATAGATCAACATATAATTATAAAATATAATTTAATTTAATGCAACTGATGTGCTGTACAGATAGTTCATAGCTTTTGCTAATTTTCAACCCTGCTGGGCATTTACATAAATAAAATTAAAAAAATAAGCAAAATTATTGACATGATAAAAGTACAGCAAAGCAGAATTAAATACAAATATACAGTCACAACAGTAAACCTTTAGAAAGACCAACATTACACAGTAAACCAGAACACATTCAGCAACACTTGTACATGTTTCAGACATCAATCCCACAATAAACAAAGAGTTCGTGGCTCTATCATTTAATCCATGCCTGTCAAGTTTTGGATTTGAAAATAAGGGAAATTTTCCAAAGGCTGCTGTGAGCTGTCCCACCACCCCAACCAAGCTCCATTATCTCTTACATTTTAAAACAGGTGCACAAGAAACCTAAAATAATCACTTGTCAACCACTTACTAACCATATTTAGGTGATCAGTCTGATCGGCCTTCCTTTGTTGACACTGAAATGCTGTGATCATTCCTACGTTATAGTACAGCTAAATGAAAACATAAAGGGGTTTCTGAAGCAGATTTATTTATCCTACATATTTTCAGTTCATAAACAAGTCAAAGTTAAACATTTATATTTTATTTTCATTACACATTTTATTTTGATTTCTCATGTTCAGTCCAGTAGCTAATTGGCATTCACTAATGACTTATTTTAGAGATTTGTTGCAGAGTATGCATCCCTTAACACATTTTGGGTATGGGTGTTTCTGTGGACAGGGCCAGAGTGGTTGATTTTACATGAAAGTAGAGCACAAACAGTGCTGTTGTCTAATAACATCCTATTCTCTGTAGCGGTCTTTCTCACCATACTAAACACATCAACAACACGGTGCAGTTAACCTGCCTTAGTGCTTCACTCAGCTTTTCATACAGAGTTTCTGCATTTCCCACATTGCACATTGGCATCTCCGTGAATCTTGTAGTGTAGAGTGGCCTCATCGTAAAGTCTAGTCAGGATGATAAATTCTTTGTTTTTCTGTTGTTCAGGTTGTCGCACATCAGTGTAAATGACTAAGATCGCACGTTTTGGCTAACTCGTCATCTAACTCTGCTGCTATGGCACCTGTTGATTGAGTGTCCATTAATTAATATTAGCTAACATTTGGCCTTTACAATACACATGTGTGACATGATCGAAAAGGCATGCACATGTACAGTACTCATAATTTCACTCAACTTACCTTTGATGAGTTGCGTAGCTTTGTTTTTTCCCATTGAGTATTTTCGTCTGGGAACATCACAGCTACACACTTCTTGAAGTCGTCACAGAAGGTGAAAGCAACGTTGTTATTGGCACACAGCATTGAAATTTTAACCTTCGCACTTGTGACCTGGTCTGCCTCGGTGGTATTTCTAATCACAAATGTTGACATGGCCTTGGCATGTTTCTGTGCCTCTAGCCAGCGTTTGTGCTTGGCAGATTTTTCATGCTGAGTGACATCATTCCTCCCCCATGGGAGACACTTAAATCACACTTGTTGTGCTGTTGGCACCTCGCGAGAATTGCCACTTGCAGTAGTCTGTGTGGCTTTTCTTAAAGGCAACCTTTATTGTCACAACAGAGTCCAGCTTGGACAGAGCTCCGAGTGCTCTAAGTTTGGTTAAAATGGTCTGGATATTATAATATAGGAGATTTACGGGAAAATGTTAATATGGGAGGGCAGTGGGAAACAGAGGTAAAATACAATAGTGTCCTGGCCAGAATGGGATACTTGACAGCTATGATTTAACCTTTGTTACAAACAGTTTCTTATCTGGTGATTATCATGATCGCTGGGTTTTGGTTAGGGTTTTTTTTAGTCTTTCCACATTTAGTTCTGTTTTTCTTGTGTTCTTTTTGTGTGTGGGTTTTCCCTTGTGTGTTATGTTATGCTTTCTGCTTGTGCCATTAGTTCACCTGGCTTGATTTTGTTCATTCATTTCACCTGTTCCTTTTCATTCCATTTGAGCATATGTAAGCCTTGGTTTCCTGTTCATGTTTTCAGTTAGGTTTCATGTTACTGTTTGATTCTGCTGTGTTTCCCCAGTTTGGTTCCTTCAAAGTCTTTTTGCTCTGTTTTCTTTGAACTTTGTTCCTGCATGCTGTCTGCTTTGTCAGCCTGCATTTAGGTCCTTACATTGCACACACTGTGAAAGAAATAATTATATTTTAGTTGGCAAAGGCAATGACTCCCCTTAGTAGACTAAGAGGACTGTCCAAATGTGGTATTTTACTGTTTCTGTTCCCCACGCCCCTGGTTACTCTGGTACCATCATTCCTTTGTATGTGCCAGAAAAAATGTTCTGAGACAGATAATTTGAGCAAATATAGATTAGCAAAACTTTCAGAATTATAAATTTATAGAATATGTCAACAATGCCAACAAATGTACAGTAGGTAAATGGTGAGGAGACTGTGTTGAAAAATAAACCATATTTATTAATGCTTATGTTTATGTGTGTTTAAGGTTACCATTTTAGAGGCTAATGATCGAATTGGGGGACGAGTGGAAACCTACAGGAATGAAAAGGAGGGCTGGTACGCAGAATTGGGGGCCATGAGGATTCCAAGTTTTCACCAGTAAGTTAAAGATTTTCATACAAACATGAATGTATCTTTTTCCCTGTCAAAGATAACATGAATATGCCTGAGGAATCCTTGAAAAGCTGCTATATGCAATGTGGACATTGGACAAATAGCCATTTCAGATTTCCATTGTATTGATTTGCAACCAGTTCATACATGAATTGACATTAAAGGAGCAATGAGAATTAAATTTGATTATAACTACAGGTATGCTGTTCAGTCTCTGGAGATATCTATAGAGTTGACACATCAGGATGTAATGTGGGGTTCAGTGTCCTGTGCCATGGCATTTTTTTGATATGTAAAAAAAAAGCACACAATTCATCCGACTAAAATCCCATGAATCAAACTCTTTCCCTGCCTCTGCTGGTGTGCCCCATGGCTCAGTCCTAGGGCCCCTCCTTTTCATTATCTATATTCTTCAACTTGATTACATCCTTCGCAGACACAATATAAATTTTCATTGTTACGCGGACAACACCCAGCTCTACCTCTCTACCAAACCATCCTCTTCACTTCCACCAACCTCCCATACCACCTGTTTGCACGAAATTCATTCTTGGTTTTCATCCAACTTCCTCAAACTCATCAGCTCTAAAACAGAAGTCCTCTTGGTAGGCACGCCCCACACTCTCTCCAAATCTAACAGTTGTCCAATTTCCATAAACAA
>JBAFTC010000006.1:3094226-3105043 GCA_037177435.1 Melanotaenia nigrans | reverse complement strand
TAAGATAAGATAAGATAAGATAAGATAAGATAAGATAAGATAAGATAAGATAAGATAAGATAAGATAAGATAAGATAGATCTTGTCTTTTCCTTTTTAAACCAAACTTTATTTTTTTAATCTTATCCTGTCGGCTATGATGTTAAATGATGTTCATTTCAGCCGTCACTCACTTTGTTTCCATGTTGTCTGCAGACTAAAACAGTACAGACGAGTGTCTTGAAATTAGTTGAAGCTTTAATAAAGGTTAAAATATTAAAATGTGTTTTTCTTTCCTCTGTTTCTGTCTGCAGTTACTTTTCTGCTGCTGCTCAGTCTGCACCACATCCTCTCTGCTGAAATAACCCTGAAGGATATGCTGGCTGATTGTTTGAATGACAACGACTATGAAGAGCTACTGCAGATAGCACAGAAAGGCCTCACACCTATAAATTGTTGCGGTCATCATGTTGCCATTGTTGGAGCTGGGATAGCTGGACTGACAGCAGCTAAACTTCTTAGAGATGCAGGACACACGGTACATGCAACTCAGTGATCTGTACAGTGATTAATGCTATGTTTAGTCACAGCTGCATTTAAACACATCACTTCTTGAACATGGCATTTCTAGATAACCAACCAGGTTTTTGTTAAATACCTTTAACCCTTTAGAGAAAAGAAAGGGTGAAAATAGTCATTTTTAACAGCACTATAACACCACTGTTCTGTAAGTGCGGTCTGTGGTCCCCTGAAGGTTCACGAGCCATCAAATCACAAATAAAATTTGATATGAGGGAGACAATTTATATAAATAATAACATCACTAATCGTAGATCATATAGATTTGTTTTTAAATCCATCCGCTTCAACAAGTGAAGATAAATTTCCTCTCAGGTCAGGCAGAAGAACAGCTGTTGGAATTATTTAATAACATGACAATAAAGGTCCAATTTCAGCAGGTTGATCCTTCTCTCATCATTGTCCCAAACTCAGTGCTTCCACTTGGCAGCAATGAAAATGAAGTATGATGCATTAAAAGGTAATTATGGGCTGTATTTTGAAATATTTTAATAAAGGTGACCATACTGGAGGCAAGTGGACGAGTTGGAGGCCGGGTGGAGACCTACAGGGATAAAGATGGGTGGTACATTGAAGTGGGTGCCATGAGGATCCCAAGTACTCATCAGTAAGTGGAGAAAAAAAAAACTTAGTGCTGTTTAATTTTTTCAGAGCTTCTACTGTGCACTCACAATCTGAACCTTTCAACAGTATCCTCCACTGGTATATAAAAAACCTGGGGATCCAGCTGAATCCCTTTATCATGAATGACAACAATACCTTTGTCCGAGTAAATGGGAAGACACACCGAACCTCTGAAGTGAAAAACAACTCGAACCTCCTGAACTACACCTTGCCACCAAATGAAAAAGGAAGACCAGCCAGTTTCCTGCTAAATGAAGCGTTAAAATCGGTACAGTATACTCTTTTCAGGGTTTTATTTACAAGTCTGGAAAAATGGACGTACTGTATGTTTGCACTGAAAGACTTTACCATGCAATGGAGAAAATACCACACAAAATGCTAAACTCGTTGAAAATGGAATTTTTAAGGCACTTAGACAACAAAAAAGAGGCTCTTACAAACACAACACCTACAGATGAAAGTGTTTGTGTAAACTTCAAACATTCTTGGGCCATTTTCATCTTCTGGACCAATGGCTTTCTATTAATTTCAGGGACATTCTTGTAATGTAATGGCTTATTTTTACATCAGTGACAGCCCTCAAGGAGCTAAACACCTCTTTCAAACATGCAATGCTTTTAAATAATCCAAGGTTTAACACTAACGTTGTGTATTTCACATCTAAAAGGACTTTACTTCGACCTAAGTGTCAAGAACATCCAAAATTCCAAAATTTCTAAAATTTAAAACAAGCCAGGGTCAAACACAGAGAATAACCATCTACCACTTTTTTCTAATACTCAAAAAAAATAAAACTTTCTCCTCACCTCTCCATGACCTATTACCCATGGAGGTTAAGGATTTATTCAGGCTACCTTTACATGCTTAAATAGGTTTGTCCTGTGGAAGTGTCAATGGGTTGCCTCCAGCTCCAGTGCCTCAGCACCCCACGCCAGCTCCCAGGTCTACTCCAGTTCTTCAGCGTCTGACGTCAGCTCCAAGGGTCTGCCCAGCTCTTTGGCATCCCATGCCAACGCCCAGGTCCTGCCCAGCTCTTCAGCGTCCCACGTCGGTGCCCAGGTCTTCTCCCCCAGTGCCATCACTAGATCCACAGTCCACATCCCCAGCGTTGTCCACAGCTTGAGTCCATGTTCCAGAGGGGGTCTCAGGCCGAGATGCTCCTCACCTAGCTCAAGTCCCTGTTCCAGAGGGGGTCTCAGGTCAGGACGCTCCTCACGCACTTCTGGTTTCCGATACTAAGATCGCTCCTCCTCCGCAGTCTATGGGCTACACCGCCAAGGAGATTGCTCCTCTTCTGCCTCTGGTTCTGGGGCTCATCACAATCTGGATACTGAGCCCTCCTCAAATCCAGGCTGCCCAGCCCCTGGAGATCCATTCTGCCCAGCCCCCAGAGGTCCAGCCTGCTCAGCCTCCAGAGATTCCGTCTGCTCAGTGTCCAGAGATCTGGCTTCAGTCAGCGCGCCTCCCTGTGCTCTTGCTCTGGTCAACCCAAAGATCCCAAAGATCTGGCTCATATTTGGGCAGGCCTCTGGCTGTCCACTTGAGGTCCAGTCTGCCCATCTTCCGGGTCGTCCTCCAGGAGCCCTGCCCAGTTCTTCTCGACCTCTGGGTCGACCACCGGAGATTCTGCCCCGGACTGTCCGGCCTCCAGGCCGGCTTCCTGACGTGACCCTGTTGTCTACTCGGCCTCCGGGTCGCCCTCCGGAACTGACCCTGTTGTCTGCTCGGCCTCTAGATTGCCCCCCTGAACTTTGTCGTGGGGCCTGTTTTTTTTTGGTCTGTCATGACGTTCTTGACTTTTTCTTTCAATTTCTTAGGTAAAAGATGAAGTGGAAGCTCATGGCTGCAGGGCTGCACTCAGAAAATATGACCACTACTCTGTACAGGTAAACGGCATGCTGTCACAAGATGTTTTAACATATTAATTCCAGATTCGCTGCTCATTTTTCAAAACATTTCTAACTAAAGCAATATAAAGATATAAAATGGTTTTAAATGTTCAACAAGTAACCTAAAGGAAGAACTTTGTAGCACGAATAAACATTGTTTTGTACAGTTTACCGAAACTGTTCCCTGACCTTGATTCACAAAGAGACCTGAATACAGTATTACTATAAATCTGCCTTAATGCACTTTCTGCGAATTTACTACCTGAGTGCAAATAAGCAGTAACAGTCAGAAGCACTTTCTTCAGTTTTTGTTAATTACAATAAAACACTTGCCATGGTTACAAGCCTCAGCAGTGTAAAGGCCTTTGAAGTAAGAGCTAAAGCACAGCAGAGAGGGAGGAGGAGGGACTTAAAAGTTGTATTTGTTTAAAACTTTAGGTAAATCCTATGTTTTTCACCAAGTTTTGGCAAATCAGGATTTGATTCATTGAGTAACTTGAAGGCTTAAAATTGCATTTAGAGAAATTAAGTCATGTTTTATAAAATGGTATAACTAAGTGTATGAGGATGAGTCGGATTAATTTACTTCCAACACTGTTATTCATTATATAGATTTTAATGTTTAATGGAAAAGTCACTGCAATACAAGAGGGTTTATTTATTCAACAGGAGTATCTGAAGGAGGTGGGAGGACTGATTCATGAGGCCATCAGGATGATTGGAGAACTACTGAATGAACAGAACCTTATGTACACTGCGCTGACTGAGATGATTTATGACCAAAGTGAAATCAATGAAGACACAACGTAAGGCCCGACTACTGCTTAACTTTTATTTACATAGAAATTACTTAAAATACTAAAATCTATATTAAAAGAAAGAGGAAGCTTAATTTATTTTTAATAGATTTTTTTCCATCTGCAGTAGGTGCTTAGAAGAAATTGCAACATGGTTTTTCTATTTAAAGTATATGGTATGGTTAATTATTTTTTAGAACATTTTTAAATATCATCAGAAACCAAGGGCATTATCAAGGAAATTTCAGTATTATGCTGCACATCCAGACAGTTAAAAAAAAATTCTTTTTGATGGCCCTTCAGAAACATTTCATTGTAAATTCTACATTTTTTGTCTTCAAATATAACCGTTGAAGATCCATACAATTAGAGATGGAAATTGAAAACCAACTCTTGTGGAGAACTGGCTCCCAGTTCTTTGGAATTGTTAATCTGCCTGCCTATTGATTAAGCTTATCGGTTCCACTAGCATCTGAAGTATTTGCGTGATGACGTCATGTACAAGCTCTGTATTTTGGCTCAGAACATAGCCAAGATGGTGAAGAAGCGTTCCAAAATATGGTTATATTTTATAAAAAAAAGATGATTCTAGGGCAAGTTGCAATACATGCAGAGCTTTGATCACAACAAAGTTAAGAAATATCTCCTATATTTAACCACACACAATGCAATTACTTTGGCCAAAGGTAAAGTCTTTCATACACGGTGTGACTCTCGAGCAGGAGCTTACAGCACAGCGTCTTTTGTCTTAACCCATTAGAGCGCGATGTGACATACTTGTCACATACAGTTTCTGAGACATTTTGTTTCAATTTATGGTATAAACTTCACTCAAAATCCTGTTGAACACAATCTGATACTTCTCTCTTGTCCCTTAACAGATACCCAGATGCAGTAAACCACATAATATTTTTGACTATCACCCCCCCCCACCCACCCATTTTTTTGATTAAGGGGTCAAATAAAGACCTTATATAAAATAACTGACTTTCCTTACCACTTTTTCATGGGTTAGGCCTTAGAGGGTTAAATGTCACAGGTGACAGAAATTTAGACGTTACGTTAGAGCCATACTGTATGAATAATAGCCATCAAATATTAACATTTAGTTGGTGAGAAATGCCAGAGTGAGGCTGGTTCAGAGGCAGGTTCTGACACATCTTCAACTACCCCTTTCATCGTGGCAGGAAAGAATAAAATGAATGCCATTGAGCAGATACTAGATTTTACGCCTTTGTTGGAGGTGGGTAATTTTCTTTCAGCGTGACAGTAGTCTGGCCGGAAGCCATAACTACCATGTTCAGGCTTGTATTATCTGTGCTTTGACAGACTCCAGGTAGACAGGTGTGCATGTGTGTACAGTACATGAATTTTCAACCATATTTTATTTGTAACTATGTATAGTATGTAAGCGTGATCTGTTTTATCTTTTTAAGGTTCTATGAGGTGATTGGTGGGACGGACCTCATCCCCACATGTTTTTCTTCTCTCTTTGATCTCCCTGTTTCCCTGAATTCCAGGGTTAAGCATATTAGCCAATCAGATGAAGGTGTTACTGTCTCTTATCAGAGACATAATGAGCCCTCACTTTCCCACCTTCATGCTGATGTTGTCCTGATAACAACCACAACCAAAGCCACCCTTTTCATGGACTTTGATCCACCTCTCTCCATTCAGAAGATGGAGGCCCTGAGGTCAGTCCACTATGACAGTGCTACAAGACTCCATCTCACCTTCAAAGAAAAATTCTGGGAAAAAGATGGAATCCGAGGGGGAAACAGCATCACAGACGGACCCTCTCGTTTTATCTACTACCCCAGCCACAGTTTTCCAAATAATAAGACCATCGGTGTCATCTTAGCTTTCTACACCTGGTCTGATAAATCCCTCCTCTTCCTCGGAGCCAGTGATGAAAGCCTTAAAGAGCTGGTTCTCAGAGATTTGGCTCTGATCCACGGAGAACACATCAAGTCCCTCTGCACTGGTGTCTTGGTGAAAAAGTGGAGTCTGGATCCATACAGCCTGGGTGCCTTCGCTCTGTTCACCCCCTACCAACACATAGAGTATGCCAAGGAGCTCTTCAGGCCTGAAGGAAGGATACACTTTGCTGGGGAACACACAGCTTTTCCTCACGCTTGGATCGAAACTTCTATGAAATCTGCAATCAGGGCGGCCAAGAATATTAACAAGGCAGCTCGGATGAGTTCAGATAAAAGTCAAGGCCGAGATGAGCTTTGAGGTCTGATTGTGTGGTTTTAATAAAGAAATTAAAGAAATGAAAATTTATGTTCTTGATTTCAGAAGAGAAATTTTTTGATTGATGTCTTCAATAAAATCAAGTTTGTACATTATCAAATGTTCAGTACTTGTTTTATTTGTCCATAAAAAGTACTTATAGTATACTTTACTGCTTTTACAGTGGATAGCAAAAGTAGTCATCCTCCCTTGGTTGTTTTCTATTTCACAGCCTAAAATTAAAATAATAAATAGTGTAAATTGTTGAACTATAAAGGTATGATTGAATATAGATACATTTAAAAAAGCAGTACATAGATATTTTTTCACCTATGAAACCATAAATAAGATCTGGAGCTACCGCTTACCTTCAGACATCACTTGCTTAGTTTAAAAAGTTTAAACTATGTTAAGTCTCTGTATATATAAACCTGTCTAGAATAGTCCGAGTCTGAAACGCTACTAATCAAATGGTCCCACCAAGCAAGACACCATTGATACCAAAAAAACTCTTCAAACTGGTCAATGTGAAAGCTATGAAAAAAATCAAATCAAGTATCTGTTATAAACTCAGAAAATGTCACACAGCACCATTAAATCATAAAATGGTAAAAATACAACACCTGCACAGAAAGGGCTGTCTACCAAAACTGAAACACTTACGGGGGCAATCAGAGAGTTGAAAATTTCTGTAGCAGAGATTGTTGGATCTGTTCATAGAACCATTCTTAACTGGACACTCCACAGAGCTGGGCTTTATGCAAGAATTACCAGAAAAAAGAAAACACTGCTGAGAAAAAAGGTTACTATATCATCCCAAAACATTTGCTATGTTTTCTTTTAAACTAGCTGGAAGGTCAGTAGCAGCATCAAGCAGTTGCTGCCACCTGAATGGAGGTGGGTGAAGGGTTTCTCACAAAGGCTGTAAAAAACAGGTTAGTTTTAAGAAAAGAAGTACTTCTCTCAAGTTAAGCTATTTATTTGAAGATTTAAAATCAAGCTTAGACGAGGACATTTTCTGCTTGGCTCTCTGGAATACTGTTATGCTCCCTTATGTACGTAAATAGAGACGTCCATTTGAAATATTGTCACACATCACCATCCTCATACTTTCAAGTGTCTTTTGGGTTTCCATTCATCCACTAATGGACACTAATTCACAGTTCACTCCTGCATATGTTTTTTTTTTTTTTTTTTTTTTTTTTCATCCGGTCCAGCATGGTGGCAGCAGAATGATGGTCTGGCTGCTGTGTTGTGCCAAACAAATTTGCTTTACCAAGGGGAGCTTAATGGGTATAAGGCTCCTCTTTATAATCAGATTTCTTTTTTTTTTTTATCTTACTTTTTTTTATTTTAGTTATGGAATTTGCATGGACATGACCAGAGGGGACAGAAAAAAAGAAGAGAAGGAAAAAGGAAAGTAGAAAAAAGACAGAGGAGACAAAAATAGAAGCAACAACCCTTCAATCCAAAGTAACACCAGACAACCGACTGTTAACCCTGTACATAAACACACCAGAGAATTCCCTACAGCTTTTACAGGTAAACTAAGCTGACCATTATCAGGACTTCCTTAAAAAACAAAACAAAAAAAAAAAAAAGAGACAAAAGTAGCCACCCCACCACCCAGACGGCAGCACCGGCCTTCCCGCTAGAGCGAAAGGTCCACAGCCCCAAGAGCTGAAAGTAGAGGGCCTAGGAGGACCAGGTCCCCCAAGACAACCTTTCCTGCTACTGCAACTACAACTTTATTTATAATTCACTTTTAAAACAACAAAATTAGTTGAACAAATGTGCAAATAACATTAAAACTCTCAAAATAAACAGCAAACGAACATTAAAATTTTAAATATACTTAAATAAAACAAAATAATTAAAATAAACTAAAATAAGATAAAAATGTCACCATGTCATTTGGTGCTGAAGGCCGAGGTGAACAAATGGGTGTTAAGAAGAGGTTTAAAAACAGATATAAAGGAGGCCTGTCTGATGTATAAAGGCATCTCATTCCACGGTTTAGCTGCTGCCACCACAAAGCCCCGGTCCGCTCTGAGCTTCTGGCTAGTCTTCGGCACACTCAGGAGGAGCTGGTCAGCCGACCTGAGAGCCTGAGAAGGTGTAGAGACAGAGAAGCTCAAAGAGGTACAACGATGCAGCACTATTTAAACACATAAAAAGAAATAAAAGCGTTTCAAAATTAATCCTGAAGTGCATGTGCAGCCGGTAAGGTGAAGATAAAACTGAGGTGATATGCTCATACTTGCGTGTGCCAGTTTAAAGACGTGTAGCTGCATTTTGTACAAGCTGCAGTCGAGAAATAAAGGATTGATTCGCCCCAAAATAAAGTGCAAGCAGTAAACCAGTTGGGTGGTTGTAAAGACGGGCTGTGGTGCTAAAAAGTGCTTCATTTTGGCCAGCATTCAGAGCCATTGTGACTGAATTTAAGATCATCTGGATTTTCTTTCACATGGAACTGGATATTTTGGGGTAATAAAAAAAAATTAAAAAACATTTTAAACCAGATGCTAAAATGAATAAATGGGGGTCATTAAAATCTGCTATACAATATTTTACCACATGTATTCTTAGTCAAAAATAAATAAATAAATAACAATTTGCAAGGCTACATCTTGTTCATCCAATCAATTTCCATTCATTTACTGGGTTTAGTGAGGCCTGCGAGCTGGTGGTGGAGCAGCTCAAGTCTATCCTGGTAACCTGGATTTGTCCTAGTGACATGTGTCTAAGAAACTCTACAAAGCAAATTATTTAAAAACAAACAAAAAAAATCACAACTGAAAGCATGAAACCAAGCATGGTGGACTGCCACGGTGGAGCCTCCACACGTGGTGGAGCCGTGGTCCAGAGCTTTTTAGTATTTTCATGAAGGGTGGTCCTCATAGAAAATAGGTTGGGAGCCATTGAACACCATGAACATCACTTTCTTACAAGTTCTTTATTTCTTCAGTTTCCCTTGTTTTTAAGATCTTTTCTCTGAAAGTGAGAAACACTGAAAACAAATATTAACTGGCTGGTTAAACGATCGAGATAAAAGTCTAGATACTTTCTCTTAGTTCAGGAACTTATATCAAGTGTTTTTTCTTATATTAAAACAGCTCCTTTTTACTGTATGAATTTCTATATTTTTAATAACATTTCACTTTCAGTGTAATCACTTTTTAAATAAACTTCAATCACCGTAGACAGTCTTTGTGGTATGGTATTGCTACAAGTACAAATAATGTTTGATTGACAGGTGTGTTATCTTGCAGTCTTTTCGTAAGTGATGATGTTTTACCTGTTTCAAGCACTTCTTTTATAGATTTAATATAAAACCTAAGTCCTGTCCTTGGTTGGGTCAGGGTTAGGTAAATGTGGAACTGTATGACAACACTTTGTATTGTCTGTCTAGAGTTAACTTTCCAGTGGTGAAAATCAACAAACTGGACTGGTTTTCAAGTTTATTTATGGTGGAGAAAAAATCCCAACACTCAACCAGCAGGTAAAATTTGTGGGAATTTTTTTTAGTCTGGGGTATTTTTGTATCAGGGTGTGATTACAAAGTGCACACACAGTACAAGCTCGTCAAAGAGCAAGAAAAAGCCCCAGGGTAAATTATTTTGTCAACATCCACAGAAGCAAAGCAGAAAAAGAAAGTATTTTTAGAACTTCCTTTAAATCGAACCCGCCGGACACCATTCCTCATGTGGTACAGCGTCAGTGGGAAATGAAACATTTTGGCATCTGGTCATTATCTGATCACAAGACTGATTTGGAAAACGAAAGCAAAACTCAAACCTTTTCCTTTTTTTTTTTTTCTTTTACAGCAAGTCACATCCTGGGTGGTTAAACCAATCAGATGGCTGTAAAAACTCCAGTGTTGTGCTAAGCAGAGGATATAAAAGCCTTCATCCGACACTAGGTCACTATTTCATCACAACCCGGCACTGACGCTGCGCTGAAGGCAGGAAGGTAGGATTTTTCAAGAAGATACATAGCATGTGTAAGACTGGAAACAACAGAAAAACGAGGTGGAATCTTTATGTGCATAGTAATATTAACCAGCTGTTAAAGTACAGATATTTATTATGTTTTATCAGACTTTACACTGTTTCTTAGTTTCAGCTCTTGATGTAAAACCAGAAGGAAAATTGACTGTTTTTGTTCTTCATCCTCTTTATGCTGCCCAACAACAGACAAGACAAGTATGGCAACTATGTTGGATCCACAAGCACTGATGTGGAAAATCTGTAAGTTTTTTTTTTTTTTTATTTTGTTTTTCCAAATGAATGCTTTACATTTCTGACAGATTAGCTTTGCTAGAGTTTGACGTATTGTAATAACGATGTGGTTCCCAAATATTTTGAGTCGTAAATGCTAACATGTTGGTGTTTATGTTCCTTTGTTTTTTTTTTTAATAAAAATACTAAATCTAAGGTTCGAAAACGGTCAGATAATAAAATAATAATCAAATAATAAAGTGGTTTTTGGTGGTTTTGGTTTACCACTGTAATAAAACACCCACATTTCCCAAATCAGCACTACTGTACAGATAAACCCAAATATGGATTTTTAATATGAAATGAGTAATAACTTGTTTTTTATGCATTAATGCGTAAAAATAAAATAATACGTTTATTTCACAGATTAATGTCTTTGAATTATTGTGTTAATTTCAACAGCCCTAATAATATTCATTCATTCATTCATTCATT
>JBAFTC010000006.1:3066927-3078733 GCA_037177435.1 Melanotaenia nigrans | reverse complement strand
ATTGAAACAATAAAAGGCTTGCAATATCTCAGTTGATTTGTAATGAATCCAGAATGTATGGCATTTCATGTTTTTTAGTTGCATTACAGGAAATAAAGAACTTTTTCACAATATTCTAATTTTCTAAGACAGTCCTGTACACCCTCAACCTGGTGACCCGACCAAAGTTGATCAAGCCTTGGCCTCTGTCCAAGTGGCATACTAATACTAACCCCACTGGTCTCCCCTTCTCAGCCACATCCATCTAGACACCTTCTCTGCTGCCTCACCATTGTGTTTAATGGCACTTCTCTTTCTCAGACCCGTGATTCCCAGGGTTACATAGGTGACTGCTGAGAGTGTGGCTGGCAAATCCCCTGCAGCCCACCTCCACTGGCATACATCTGGTTTTCCTGCCATTCCTGCGATAGCCTTCCACAAATTCCTAGTACTTTGCCCCCTTCCTCTGTTGTGCCTCTTCCATTCACTCCTCCTAAGGCACTGTTAGTTTCAGTACAATGAGTTGTCTTGAGGCCTAAGAGATGGGTCTCAACAAGGTCTGGGTGATGTGAAATGTAATTTTCAGCTGTCTGTAGGTCAGCTGCCATCATCCAGTCACGTGCCATGGACAGCAAACCAACAGGATGGTGTTTAGGTCTGTCCAGTGGCTCCTTTCCTTCCCTGATGAACTTGATTTTCCTCAGGTAAGGAAGCTGTGGCATGGGTGCATCTGCTGCTGCTGATCCCTTGCTGACTGATAAATTTTGGAGAAGAATTTTAAAAGATGACAACTAAGGAGGAAGATGCTATTAATGCTGTGGAAAGTTCCATCAGCTTGTTAGTACATCAGCTAACATTGGTGAATAGCATGTTAATGTTAGCCCACAATGTCACTCAGCTCAAAGCGAATCATTTACAGTAGGGAAGGCCATCTTCATTGCTTCTGTTTTGCTGTCTGATTTTATTTCACATTATTGTCACAAAATATGAAGGAAACAAAAGCACATACCAGTGTCTGGTTTAATGAGTAATTGTGATTTCTGTGCTGGATCATCCAATGTGGCCAGATGCATTTAGCTTTAACAAACATTTATGCTCATGAAAAAGGAGCTCTGATCCAGCAGATATTATTTGGACAAATATTTTCCAATATGCAAGAGTTTAGGTAAGAAGACACTGTTTACATAGCACAGCTTGATTCAGGGCTGAGGTGCAAATGGACTTGGACCAGGTTTTAAGATTAAGGTCAGCACTGAGGTGATGGGAATTCAACACAACATATTTCTTTGAAGGTTTCTCATCTCCAACTGTCATGATCTCTAATTGTCATGAGGCCATTACCCTCTATGTATTGTTTTATAATGTTGGTTGAATGTCAATCTCAGGTTATTAGAAGTGCTTGAGCATGCAGCTGTTGGTTGATAACTGTTGCCAGCTATACTAATGTTATTTTCAAACTCTGCTCCATTCTCTCCCTCTCAAATGCAGAAAAGTTGGTCCATGCCTTTATCTCTTCCAGATCAGACTGCTGCAACGCACTTCTCATTGCTCCTAGTAAGAGCTTGCAGAAAATCCAAAACACCTAAAACTCTGCAGCTAGGGTCCTCATGAAAGTAGACAAACATGGCCAAATTACTCCTATCCTCCATTCACTCCACTTATCTAAACCAGGATTAAATATAAGGTTTCCCTCCTCACACATCAATGTATCCATGGACATGCAACCCCTCATCTTCAGCAAACTCCTCACCCCACAAAACACAACACGTTCCTTCAGCTCCACTCACTCAAACCACTTCCACATACCCTTAACCAAGCTCAGAAGAATGTACGGCTTGGGCTCTTGGGCTCAAGTAAACAGTCCAAGCAACAAAGTTCCAGAGAACAGCTGGGAGGAAGTGTAAACAGGAGACCGAGCTCTGAAGGACGGCCAGGAGGCCATGCAGATAGCAGATGTAGCTCTGGAGGCTGGCCAGGAGGCTGGCCAGGAGGCTGAGACGACAGGAGCTGAAACTCTGGCAAGTCCAGCAGAATCTGCTCAAAGACAGATCCTGGCGTAAAGGCGGAGGAGGCGCAACCTCCTCGGACACAGGAATAAGAGGCGGAGGAGAAGGAACCTCCTCGGAGATGTGAAACACGGGAGATTGAGGAGCATCCCGAACCAGGACCCCTTTTGAAAAGGTGAACTACAGGAGACAGAGGAGTGTCCTGACCCCGGACCCCCTTCGGAAAGGTGAACCACAGGAGATGGAGAAGCCTCCTGACCTGAAACCCCTTCAGTGACATGGTCTTGAGCAGGATGAGTAGTGTCCCATCCCGGGGGGCTGGGGTTCAAATGGAGCTGGACCTGGTTTTAGACTGAGATCACGACAGAGGCAATTAAAAAAAAAAAAAAAAAAAAAAAAAAAACCAAGGCAGTTTCTTTTTTTATTTCTTTTTTTGAGCTCAAAAAAGCAGTTTTTCCAGGTGCAGATTTAACACCACGTCCATTGACTGTAAACCATTGTTTCTTTAAGCATTTGCTGGGTCATGCAGCTTTGGTTTTGAAGATGCAAGACAAAGAAGGAAGAAGCCAGATCCCTTTTTCTTGTACAGAGTCTGTGCAGATGTGTGGCTCGGGACCCCTGCAGAAAATTTAGACTTTATCTGATAATGTCAGAATTCCTGGAATCTGGTTGGCATGTAATAAAACACACGTACAACTTGAGTAAATGTCTGTTATGTTCAATGTTAAACTCTGGGTTATCCAAAATCATTTTGTCAATCATTTAAAGCCTCATAAATCAACTGCAGTAAGTATACGTATCCCTGAAAAGACACTTTTGGATTCAAGTTATTGTTTCTTGTTGCTTTTTTACACTAAAAACTACTTGGTTAATGTGAGGTATTAAAAATTAGACTAAAAGACCACATTGTATGAAAACGGACTCCTGCCCCCTCAGATGAAAACAAAACATGATATGAACTAGACATCCTGCATGAAATAAAGAAGGTTTAGTCTTCATTGGCAGTGCAGGTTTCTGTTATTTGGCTATTTCATGTTTTCCTCTAAGAATGGGGGAGACAGAAAGTCTGGTTTTCCAGCCTGGGGAGCAACATGTAGCGTCAGGTCTAGTCCAGAATTATTACTGATACAGATTATCTTCTTTAGAGGTTAGTCATGAGTTCCAGAGAATATGCCTGAAAAAGACGTATGTCCTAAAAAAAGATCCTCCTCCTGCTTCAGTCCATGTAAATGTTTGTCACAATTCAAATCACCTGTAAACTAAAACTGCTGCTTATTCAAACCAGAGCACCTGTGTTTTCTCAGTTTGTCTGTAAAAATGACCGTCTGGTCCAGATCCAGTTCGCCTCCAGGGCTGCGGTCACTTTGTCAGCCTTTTATCACAAAAAATGTAGAATGCAAAAATAAAATTTGCCTGCTCAAGGTAATTAACAACCAGAGTCATTTATTGATTTTGTAATATGCAAAAACATCAATGTCTTCTTACCATTTGTCTCTCTAACATATTAGAAAATACACAGATGCAAACTGGCCCAATACCAGTCAAAGCTGGTGATTTTGGAGATGTAGGAGAAAAACAAACACTGGTGGGGAAGGTGAGCACGGTTTGAGAACTAAAATGTTCATCCACCCAGTTTCAAAAGGGATTTATTCTCATTATTCAGCAGCATAATTAACTGTGATGCTCAGATGATATAAATGCTAATATTTAGATCTTTATTTGCACATTATGTATAAATATGTAATTTCTTGTGATGTTTCTCTATTCTTACGCATATTGTGAACCTTATGCATTACTAGAACTTCCTGTTTACTCATGAAAACAAATGAGAAATGTAAAGTTAAGGCATAAAGATGTGTTCAAGGTCATTGATGAAGCAGGATTATCATACCCCGCGTATCTCTCTGTTACCTGAGTTGACTTACCCAGACATTCAGGATCTGGATAAGCGGATAATTCTCGGTAATTCACCCAGGGTTTTCCACCTTGATCACACTTCCCCGTGGCTGAGCAGACAATTATTATTCAGAAATATGAAGAAATAAACACATCATCCGGGTCAAAAACAACACTGTTGCCATAGCAACAGCCAGGAAGGAATGTTGGAAAAAATTAAGGACTCTGTTAAATTGGTAGTGCACCCAAAAATGTGTGTTTTTTTTCTTTGTTTGTTTTTTCTTATTTTCTTTAGCTGTAAACCACACAGAGGTAATTAATTGTGATGAAAAACACATAAAAAAAAATTAGTATTTTTTAAATTTATTTTAAAAACAGGATTTCGTGGGTAAAAAATGGCTTCTATTACTAGCAGTGCAAAACCTAAATGTTTTATGTGATTTTTTTTTTTTTTTTTTTACAACTGATACTCAAATCCAGACCTCATTATTCACAAAACTAAATCAGGAACATATTTTAGTGCAAAATGTGTTTAAAAGGATTTGCTGAAAGGATTATTGGTATCTGTGTACATAGAATCAATTTTTAGCATGGTGTTATCTGTCAGATAGGGAAGTAAAACAAGATTGAAATTTCTTCTCTGTTTTCTTACAGTTTACGCTGTTAGACAAAGTATATGGCAGTGGGAATACATTTTATGAGGTCCTTAGATACCTGTAGGCACCAGGAACATCCATGTAGAACTTACCATGGAGCAATATACTTTGGGTATGTCTTTCTAGGCTTTCTATGGCTTACTGGATGCTCAGCATCCCTTGTCATTTAAAACTCGTGAACCAACAAAGTAACATGTTTTCAAAGGAAACACAACACACAGCATGGAAGAGGATATACAGGACGAGGGAATGATGGTGGTCTTGGGACTATTGTTAACAGAAAAAACCAGAACTAAAAAAAATACCAGACTGGAGACGCCGTGTCTTTCTTGTTCCCCAGCCAGCTCGCTCTCTGATTGGTTACAATCCGTTCCACGTCACCATCGCACAAGTTGTCGGCATTCCTCAGAAATTGGCTCTGAAATACTGAACATGTTTAATATTTCTTATTATTGGCTATGACCCGTTTTGGAGAGGATTATCGGGACAAATTGGTTAGACCAAATGCTGGTTGGACAGAAAAAACTTATGAGTCAGGACAGTCGGGGGTTTGCTGTACGTGGTCAGGAAGAGGCAAAATTAGGACAAAAAAAAAGCCAAAAAAACATTATGAGGGTACTGGGTCTTACTTATTGGTGCATGTTTATTAACAAGCTGTTCTTGATCTGCTTCAAAATTGGATCCAGATTTGGTGTATTCCTTTAAAACATTTGTGAAGTTATCACTTAGAAGAAAGAGTATTTATATGCATCCTCTATTTAAGGTTTTCCAAAAAAAAAAAAAAAAAAAAAAACACCTTTTAAAACTCTGCTCACGGTTTAAATGTGTAGAAAGAGTAATTTCTAGACATAAACCATAGATTTAGCTGATAAACAGTATGCACAGGCTGCAGAAAATTAACCCCTTTCTGTATGCTATAATGTTTTGTATTCCTTTACAACTCATACAGAATTAAAACAGAGGATTTGATACAACGCATTGGTTATTTTTATTTATTCATTTATTCATTTTCATAACAATAAACTGGACTGAATTGGGCTGCATCTTCAAAAGTGCCTTTATATGAATTTTGCTGTGAATTCTACAGTGAATTCAATCTATTCTTTGCAAATTGATGTGGCCTCCTGGAAATATAAGCACTGCCTTGATGGGATGCAATTAACTCCAGTTACAACATCAGAGCACCTCAAAATTTCAAATTTCAAATGTATTTGAAGAGGGTGAAAACTTCATGTTTAATAAGTTTCTTATCTAAACACATTTCTTAAATTTGTCTGGTGGTGATCATGATTCTGATATGTTTGCATGTTGGTGTTGGAGGTGGGGTAATAGTTTGTATATTGCTGTAAACATTTGAATAATTTGTATTGATCTGAGTTTGATTTTTATTGAGTCAGTCTTGTTAAACATACTTGAAATTCCAATATTCTTTTTGAGAGTTTCTTTTGTTTTGGATTAAGTCATGTTAAAGTCATTTCAAGAAATTTGAGCACACTTGGTTTTTATACCAAGTTGATTTGCTTTGTTCATTTTTAAAGTAAAAATGAAAAAAGGGACATCTTTAAAAAAATAAATAAATAAATTATTAAATATTAACTAAATTTAAATATTTTTTCTTGACTTGTTAAGTATATTAATGCTGCTGGCATGTTTTCAAAGTGTTTAAAAAATAAACTCATGAACAGGCCTGGGCAAAATGATGGTACCCCTAGAAATCATCATTTTGTCAAGGCCTGTTTCATGAGTTTATTTTTTTTTAATAATTCTGTTGAAGTATAGTTGAAATGCAATGTCTGACTTTCATTGGTTAAATTTCATAGCTTTTTTATACTTTTGTCAGATACAAGTTATTTATGTTACCATTATGAGTTTTTCCTTCATTAACCAAAGAATACCAAAGATTTTGTCCACGTGTGTAACTCTATGAACGTGGAACGTCAACGCTTTAGAGGGGAAGGAGCCTGTATGCAAGACTGAGACGTTCCGGCTTGATATAGTTGGACTCACATCAATCCACATGCTGGGGTCTAGAACCAGTCTCTAGAGCTGTCCCTAGTGAGAAGCCTGATCAGGTGTAGGTATACTCGTTCGCCCTGGCTCAGTGCCTGTATTGAAGTTTACCACAGTGGATAAGAGGATAGCCTCCCTCTGCCTTTGGGTTGAGGGAAAAGTTCCTGACTATTGTTTGTGCCTACACAGCAAGCAGCAGTTTGGAGTACCTACCCTATTTGGAGAGCTGTCCTTCTGGCGGCTCTCTTGTTCTGCAGGGGGACTTTAATGCTCACACGGGCGATGACAGTGAGACGAGGGAAGTGTTTGAGAGAAACTGTCTCTGTAATCTGTACTTGAGTAATGTTTTGTAATTCGACTTCTCTGCTCATCACACAGTATCCATAAAAAGACCATATTTTAGTGTCCACATGTGCACCTGGTACCAGGATACTCTAGGCTGCAGTCCAATGACTGACTTTGTAGTCGTCTTGTGGGACTTGCAGCAGCTTGTCTTTGGCGCTCGGGTGAAAAGAGGGGTGGAGTTGTCAACTGATCACTATCTGGTGGTGAGTTGCCTCAGATGGTGGGGGAGGATGCTGTTCAGGCCTGGCAGGCCCAAACGTGTTTTGAGGCTCTGCTGGGAATGTCTGGTGGACTCCCTGTCTGAAAGAGCTTCAACTCCCAGCAGTTTCCTGGAGGACAAGCTGAAGAAGGAATACTACTGGTCCATTTTGGCCTGTGGGATGCCTGGAGCAGGTAATAGGTGCTCTTCATCAGAACATAAGCTATAACTCTCGCTGGAGTTATTTGCAGCCAAGTGTGAAGCAGTTGGGATGAGGACAACCACCTCCAAATCCAAGGTCATGGTCTTCAACTAGAAAATAGTGGCATGGTCTCAGCACTGCTCCGTGGCATCAAGAGGAGCCAGATGACATGGCTCAGGGATCTGGTTTAGATGCCTCCTGGACAGCTTCCCAGAGAGGTTTACTTTCTGTAATAAAGACTATGTCTCTTGGCTGGTCTGGGAACATCTTGGGATTCCCACGGAGGAGCTAAAAACTGGCTGTGGAGAGGGAAGTCTGGGCTTCTCTACTTAGGCTGCTGCCCCCACTACCTGAGCCCAGATGAGCGGTGGAAGATTATTGGTTAGATTTAGTCTTAACAAGTCGGTTTTCTGTCCGAGTTTACCTATCTGAAAACACAATGTGGAAATAAGCTTTATTTGTGTAAAATACAATTACAGAAATGAATAGAAATAATTTGAATTTAAGTTGAATTCAACACCTGTCTTTGTCTACAGGTCATTTGAATACAGTCAAAAATGATAAACTATTAAAATAAAGCATAGCTATGGAAATATGTGATTTCTGATTGATGATCAGTTTAAAGATACACATAAATACAAAGGGACCTTTAATTTTTCCCACTGAACTAAAAATTTAAAAGGAATCTGTGCCAGCTGTAGGTAAGAATAGAGTCACACAAAATCTAATTTGTTTTGCATCATGCAAAAATCTAAGTCATCCGTGTGATGTATTAGCATCATGAACCCATTCAAGCAAGCAGATCCGCTACTGCACACTCGGAGTGAAGAGTGAGTTTGGAGACGAACGTAAGGCCAACTGGAAAAATCCCAACTGACCAGGTGGGTGCTCTTTTAACCCAATAATATTCAGTTAATACTAATAAAATGCAGATATTTAATGTCAGAAAAAAGAAATAGATCTGCCAGTGCAGTAAGATAATTACACTTTGTAAGATCTTCTGTTGAAAGATGGGGATAAGATGCAAACTCCACACAGAACGGCCCGACCTCAGCTCGTTTGCTTTTCCGCTTTCACCAGTACTTACTTTCTTACTTCGGTTCAGAAGAAGACTGAAAATGCCTTTATTGTTGATACAATTAATGCAAACATATTACTAGAAATATTACATAAAGTGCAACTTTTAGAGAGCTAAGTGTAAAAGGTACCAGACCTATCTCTGTTGCCTGGACACTGTACATAGCTGTATGAATATGTAGTGGTTCTGGATTTGATGTATCAGTAACATCTGCCAGAAGGTAGACGATGATAAGTGGGATGGGAATAGTTAAGTTAAAAATACATATTTTAAACCTAAGGGGTCCCAAAGTGTCAGGGTTGTATTTTAAATTAGTAGAAACTTGATATGCTCACACATATTGAGCAGATTTTCATAATATGTACCGTGATCTCTCTTTTCTTTAAACTTATCCAGTCTCCTTATCTGCCTCTCTCTTTTCTGTCTCCTTAGGTTTACAGCCAACATGTCAGTGAACTCCTCAGCCACCTTCAGTGAACTCCTGCTCTTCCAATGCCAAAAATCTAAATTTAAATCATATGCAGTTACTGCTTTCACTGCTGTGAAAGCCCTCTTCATCCTCCCTCTTTGCACATTCATCCTCTACTTGGGTCACCAGCACTGGCGGCAGCAGCGCTCCTTTAAAACAGCGAGTCACTCCGACCTCTTCACCTACCATCTGGCTGCCATGGAGCTGTTCTGGATCATTGGGTCAGCCCTCTTCCTTTATGGAGAAAAGACAAAAACCCCTGTGTTTCTACATGTAGGAATATGTTTTGCCATAGTCACTCTGTATGGAGAGTTGTGTTTTCACATCCTGACCTGTGTAGAACGCTACCTGGCTGTAGTCCACCCCGTCACCTACCTGGGACTGAGAAATGCCCGTGGAGTCAGGATCAGAAACATCAGCATCGGCTGTGTTTGGCTGTTTTGCTTTGTAATGATGGCCATTTATGGAAATATACATCTTTTTAATGCAAGCATCACATTACTCTGCCTTCTGCCTTTTTCTATAATCATCATATCTTTTTGCAGCATCTCTGTTCTCTGTGCTCTGATTCGTCCAGGGCCAGGGGAAGGAGGCAGGGAAAAGGAGCGGGTTGACCAGTTGAAACTGAGAGCTTTCCACACCATCACAGCCATATCAGGCGTGCTGTGGTTGTGGTTTCTAGGCGTCGTTGTTGCTACTGCTCTGGAGCATTCTCCTCAGGTAGATGACAGCGTTACTTGTGGGGTGACTGCAGTTATATCCTGGTTTAATCTACCATTCAGTTTGGTGTCACCTCTACTGTATCTACACAGAGCAGGAAAACTACCATGTTGTTGTTTACACACTAAGTAAAGACAGCTTAATATATTAGACCCTGTTACAGCTTTGAGGTGTGATTAACTCAATTCCGTCTCACTTAAACTCTTGACTGACATTCCTTACCCTGGTTAAAAATCACATTTCTTGTCACCAAAAACCACAACCAGACTGTCATTCAGGTGGACTGTTTACCTGAATTACAGTAGATTTATTGTTAGCTTGTAATCAGATTTTGGTGTACCCCAAGTCTGAAGCCTGTATGAGATTGTTGTACTTCTCTTTGGTTAAACAAAAATATATTTAAAGCCCTCTCTGCACATCAGTTGTGCCATTTGTAAAAAAAAAAAACATATGTGTTTGTTAGTGTGCTCCTGTTCCTCATAAATAATTCAGACATGCCAAACAGAAGCGGCTCAGCCCTGCAGCAGTGTGTGCCTAGTTAAAGTGGAAAGTTCCATGATGCTGGCTTGATGTGTTCAAGAACACACCAAGACAAACTTATTTCTACTCTGTTGATTTCTTGCAGGCTCAGAGATTCATTAATAGCAGATCAACTTGAAAGACATTTGTAAAACCCCTTAATAGTTAGCAGAGCTAGCTGTTTGAGCTAAAAGCATACACAAATTGCCATGACAACATAAAAAGTGACAGCCAAGTTTTCATAACAGAATGTGTGGTATAGTCTACAGTTCATTAATCAACAATGTTTTTTTAAACCTTAAGTAAGTACTGTACATGCTAAAGGTAGGCTTCATCAGATAGCGTTTGCATCGTGTGCTTTGCTGACCTGCTGCGTAGTGGTTGCTTTTCTGTGTGAACACCACAATTCTCTCTGTAGAACATGCAAACACCTTTTGCCTTTGGACAGTTTTGTGTACTAACTGATATGAATAAAAAATAAAGACAAAGTGTTCCAGCTGTAACTAAATGCAATCACATGCAATTACTAACTGTATGTGGTGTTGTTGTGTGCTAATTAAATACTGTCATGCAGCTCATGCTGATTTCAGCCTCCGTCTGTTTTTATAAGGTCAGTCTTGTTAAAACATGTCTAATCCCATTTTTTTTTACTTCGAGTTAAACAAATGTCAGAGAAATTAGTAGAAATAAATAGAAGATGAATAATAGATAAAGTTTACAAAATTTAGCTTTTATCCATGATTTTTTAGATGTCATGAATTCTAAATACGCACATTTTTTTTTTTCATTGAAGTTGAATTGAGTTTGAAGTGCTTGTTCCTTTTAATTTTGGCATAATAATTTTGCTTTTCTATATTAAATACAATTTTTAGCAGACATTTAGTGACTTGATAGATGGCCTATCAGAGCTGCCACTAAAGAGAAAAAAATATCCTCCTTTTTTAATTTCCTTTTGCTGGTTTTAAAATTAGGCCAGATGCTAAAAAAGTTTAAATTAGCTGCTGGCATGTTTTGAAAGACAGTTTAGTTGTCTCCGATTTTATATGTGATTAATTTTTTTCCTGGAAGGGTTGATAATAGTGTTATCAGCTGAAATTGTATTAGTGCTGCTAGATTTTTTTTTTTTTTCACATTTGGAAAATCAAAAGAAAGACTTGGTTCATTACTTATGTAGAAAAATGGCTGTGAGGATAGACCTCACTAAAGCCGGCAAAGGATGGTTTTCATTGTTTTCAATTTATTTTCATTTACTTTTAAAATAAAATATTAACTAGTTTCAATGAAAAGCTTCTAACACCTTTAATGAAGAAGTAATGTCTTGTGATTTATAATCATGCGGGCGGTGTGGTTCAGTGGGTAGAGTGGTTGCCGGTTCAAGCCTTGGCCTGTATAAGCTGCTGAGCTCATGTTGAAGTGTCCCTGGGCAACACACTGAACCCCAAATTTCTCCGGATGAGTCGTGACTGAGCGTCTTGCATGGCTTCTGCTATCAGTGAGTGAATGTGATGTTTAATGTAAAGTGCATTGGGTAAAAGCGCTGTATAAATACAGACCATTTACCATTTAAACATAACTAATAGAACAACTCACAATTGTCACGGTTCTGCAACATGACCTTCTCTACCTGAGCTTTAGGTGGAGCTGTGCAGGTTTCAGTCAGCCTGGGGCGGAGTCCGGTCTGCTCCTTCCTCCGCAGCTGCATTCCATCAACCCTCATCAAGCCTCCC
>JBAFTC010000006.1:2925476-2948889 GCA_037177435.1 Melanotaenia nigrans | reverse complement strand
ATGCCTTTAGTCAGGTATACATAATGAAAACGACTTGCTGAAGTTCAAACTGAGCATCAGAATAAGGAAGAAAGGTAATTCAAGAGACTTTGAACGTGGCATTGTTGTTGGGGTGTTTCAGAAACTGCTGATCTACTGAGATTTTCCACATACAACCATCTCTAGGGTTTACAGAGAATGCTCTGAAAGAGAAAATATCCTAACCATAACCCTTCCAACCAAGGTCTGCAGAACAGCATCTCTTAACACACAACACATCATCGTCATATTCAGTCCATCTGAACTCCTTCACAATGAGGGCATCTGGGCAAAGTGGTTCAGCTTGAGCAGATCAAGAACAGACTGTCGGCAACAGCTCCTAATTACAGTCCTCAGATTATGGTATTCACTCCCTCCTGACAACCAGCAAATTGAATTGTGCCATTAGCCAAGACTAAAACATCTCAAGAGTCCCAAAGTGATTTGAATCAAAGTGTGATCTAAAACCAAACAGTCACCCCACACAATGTCACTTTAAGCTCTTAAATACTCGAGCTTGGAAACTGAAGGTGGAAGTGCAGCCAAATCTTTTTCCCCTCATACTTCACAGGCCTCTGGGGAAATAAGGAAAATCAGTAACTCAAGCCACCCCGTAACTGTTTCCAGTCTCCTCCACAGCTCAGTTTTCACAATATGCTATGGGTTTTTGACCAACCCCGATTTTGTGATACCAGGAAAGTGGCTTGTATGGACTAAATACAACTTTAATGAATTCTTAGGAAAGATCTGGGTTAACTGATAGAACAATGTCAGATATGTGTGTAAGGAGGTTGTTGCCTGGACTTCTTTGATGAATCATTGATAAGTGTGGTCCACCAATAAGAGGGAGAAAGTCAGATTTTATTAATAATTTATACACTATCCAGGATCAGCTAGTATGGAAATTAACTTGAGATCAATATGCTACAAAAATTCATGCACCGTAGATAACTAAACAAACATGATCATAATTTATATCACTGGTTAAAGGGACATACAAAAATAAGCCACATTTTTTCTGCTTCAGAACCTACATTTAGGTATCTGAACTCAAAGTATCTCATAAAACAGGCCTGTCGCTTTGTTTGGGGCAGTCCGGTTGTAAAAGTTAGTTTTCTATATGACACTCCTCTCTCACAGTAGATGTTTCCAGACTCATCATCTTCATCCGCTTACTTTTGCTTTTAGTTTTGCTGTTAACAGCAAACTGTCATCAGCAAATACCAGTACTCTGTTTTATATCCCAACAGGAACTCTTGTTTCTTGTTTTAGTTTTCTTTTTTCCCTTCAGTCAAAAGTCTGAATATCCTATTTCAATTTGTCCACATGATCTCCCACCTTACAGCATTATTTAACAAACTCTGGCCAGTAGTGGCACCATTATAAGCAACCGTTCGTACTAAAGCTATGGAAAATACACAAAGACAGTAAGAGTTTATGTAGCTGATAAGTAACAGAGGAATTATGTCAGGATCTCTGAACAGTGTATAAATGGCCCACCAGTCGGTGTTTGACTTCAGCTTTCCCCTCTATGGTGCTGTGTTTAAATAACTTGGACTAGTTCGACTCATGGCTAGTGATAAGGTGGTAGCAGTCTGTGGTATTTTAGGCTAAAGCATGTTACAGACTAGAGGTGTAAATCACAAGTATGACAACAACACACACATCTAAAAATGATGTAATGTATACATCACAAATTCTGCCATGATCTGATTTAGATTCAGGAGTCAGAAATCAATAAGAGACTATCACTGAATAATTCAGCACAATCACTTTTCCATCATATCAATCACAAAAGCAACCAGAATATCTCAATATACTTTGATTCCTGGGCTCAGTCAGACATTTAAATGAAGAACCATCTGAAATCTCTTAATATGACTGCGTTTCATCCATGTTTTCGCTTTGGATTAATGCTGTTGGCTCATTCATCACTGGACTGACGTATCATTGTTTTTGCACCGCTTACAGACATTTCATTAAACCCTCAAGAATTTGTGTCAACATGAAAAAAAAAATAAAAATACAGGATATCTTTAGAAGAAATATCCTTGACACAGAAGAGTGAAAACATAAAAACATTGAAATCTATTCCTGTGTGCAGAATCAGGTTATTTATTGTATCGTATTGCATCACACACTGTAATCCTCTGGTATAAAAACTTGTGGCTTGTGAAAACATGTCTTCATAGGCTTCTACGATGAGCACAGATAGAGACCAACGACCAATCAGGGGCGGCTGTAGCTCAGGAGGAAGAGCAGTGATCTTCCAACTGGATGGATGATGGATCGATTCCAGGCTTTCCCTGACTACATGTAGAAGTGTCCTTGGTGCAAGCTTCCCAATGCCTCTATCAGTGTGTGTGTGTGTGTGTGTAAATAGGTAGATGTGACAAGTATTGTAAAGTACGTTGAGTGGTCAAACTGGCTGTAAAAACCACAATATAAGCGTAAGTCCATTTACCATTTAACTGTGTCAGCAAGCCTTGATATTAAAGAGTGACATTAGCAGGATGATTCTGATTCTGCAGCAACAATATGAGGGAAAGACGTGTTTTAGTAAGGTTTGGTTTTACTCATCCTTTACTGAAAATGATGTTATATTACAATCCGGTGCATTGCTTGTTAGCATCTGCATTACATATTCAGTAAGGGTAAAATCATCTCATTTGAATATAAAAAGGGAATAAAAACTCAGGAGATGTCATGAGCTGAGAGATTCACTTGTATTTGCAGCTTTTTAACAAACCCAAGGGAGTTTATTTTATTCCCTTTCAGACTAAAATTTTAATGCCATTAAACATTACGTATGATCAAATGATGAGGCATTCGATCATGTTTCACTCAAATTAACAAAACAGAACCAAAGATTTTCAACAAATCCTGATGATGTTGATGCTACCACACCTGGGACTTAAATATGATGAAACCAACTAGCTTATTCAGCCTGGATGTTTTGATCACTTAATTTCCTCCACTGGGAATGTTTCTTCACTGAAAAGATGAACTCAAGTCTTTTTTTCCCGCCGTCCCTGCTACAGCGGTAGAGTGCATAAGGAGGATCACACTGATGTCTCCTTCATGTGCCTCTGATGGCACAGTTTTGATTTCAGCATCCAAGCCGGAGGCTGTTCTGACAGCCTGACTCTGTCCCTGAACTCTGCTTCAACTGCCTCTCACAGCTCCCAGTGGGCAGTTCAAAGATAGCGCCAACAAACCCTGACCTCAGCTCTGCCACTCAGGTATACACACTTATACCCAAACACACACACACACACGCAACACAGCTGGACCAACGCACACACAACACACAGTAATGTGGCTACTATGTAGAAGTATTTAGAACTTTCCTCGTTATCCAGTAATAATAATAATAATAACATTTGTTATGTTACTGTAATATTGTTCATTGTTGAATGTTAAAATAAATTAAACCAAAAGCAAAAGTTTGGGCACCTTGCTAGCAGTGTTCAAAGATTGGAATAGAAGAGAGGAATAGTCACCAAACTCCCAGTCGTGGGACATGAGTTTAAATCTAAACTTGGTCCTTGGTGTTTCCATCCTTTCTTCTTAATTTATTCCATTTTCAGGTTTACTTCCTTCACTCTGCCTCGGTACTATTTGTTATGCATTGAAGCCCAATCCTAACTCCCACCTCGGCCCCACCACATCCATTTGCAGAGGTACATTTTCCTTTTCTTCAGGGATCAGGGAGTAGTAATCATCAAGCAATGCAAATGGTTCCACAAGCCCCAGCTGAAGAGCTAGATGGCGACTACTTCTTCACCTAAGAAAAGGGAAACCATACCTGAATGATAAAGAGGTGGGGCCAGCCAATAAATGTACTTGAGAGAGCAAAATTATCTCAATACAATGAGATGGATGTGTTATCTTGATAAAAAAATAATTAGTTTATCTTCTTCGCGACCAGAAATTTTTACCCAGTTGTATCCAAACCTTTTAAAAGTCACCATTGGCACACACCACCTGCTCTCATCTTAGAGCCCTTTCCATTTACTCCTCTGATCTTCTTCTCTTCGTTAGGAATGAAAAGGCTTCTTGTGGCCCGGACATAAGAGGCCTTTCACAGCATGACAGACAGAGAGCACCCATGAGGGAAGCTGGATGGATCTGGGCTGAGTGCAATGAGAGGGGCTGTTCTCCCACATGCCCGGGGTGTCTGATTAGATTAGGCTCTGGCTAAAAGCAAGTTGAAGGGGGTCACTGTGAGGTGAAGAGACTGGCTCTTGGGACCACAAGCGAGAGACCCGGGATAAGCAGGATGTCATGAAAAAGACAGGTTGAGCAGGCTGGCATATAACCAGACATGAGGAGGCGTGGGGAGATTCCTTGTGTGTATCGTTCCCTCACAGCATAAAAGTCATATTTTGTCCAACTTGTGATATCTGCCTAATTCTCTCCTAACACTGCTGATTTATTTGCATCACTGCCTGCACAGCTTAAAATATGACTTAGTTAAGCTCAATAACAGCACCAACTTATCAAAAACCTGGTCTGTATTCTTTTGGTACACTTATGTTTGAAAGACCCTATTTATTTTTCTTTTTACATGCAAAAAGCACAGTTTTATTTTTCCATTTTTAAGCTCTTTAAAGGTTTGTCTTTTTATTAGTGTCATAAAACAAACATTTCATTTCAAAATAGGATTTAGTTCTTCTTTTAATGTCTGACAATCTTTTTTCTCAATATTTTCTCAAACTTTTGATCAAAAATGTAAACTTTTCCTTATTTGTTGTAGAAATTGTAGGTACTGTAAGTCAATACTCAGCAAGTGCAACATGTTTGAGTTGGTTCACATAATAGACTCATTCTGATATTTTAAGAGGTTTTTACTTGTACAACATCTTATTTCCACCAGATATCTTTTATTTAGGGTGGAACTTAAAGTAAAGAAAGGAAAGTAAATGTATAAGGGTTATTTAGTAACAGATCATTTGTTGAGGGTTGTTTTAGATAATGCAGGGGAGTTTTAGCTCATTTATTAATGAGGTAAAATGAACACAAAAAAGTGGATGTGGCAACTACAGACAAATTAAACATGGACAAGATTCCCTCCATTAATGATTTTGATTAAGAAAAATAAGAAAATTCTTTTGTTTATTTTTTTAAACAAAATAAGAATCACCTAATTTCATACAAATGCAGACGAAAACCTGCATCTGATTGGCTGCACTACAAGTAATTTTATTCTTCTACAGTTTGGGGCAAGGAGAATGACTAATAGATTTCAGGTGCAACATCTGAGGTCTGCACTCTTTCACCAGACAGGGTAGAGATATCGTACGGGGGAGTTACGTACTATATGTGCACTATCTCTGACCTGTCTACCGAGCACATTTCTAGCTTGTTTTTGTTGGACAGGATCATCTTTTTTTCACCTTCCCATCCCTGTTCCAACACCCCCACAGCCCGGACCTCCGCCACCTCTCTGTATGTTTAGGAGCCATTAGAGGATTCAGTTTGGCCATTGAAGGTGGGCGTTGTGCAATGGTTAGAGGCTAGACAAACTGGAGAATATTAGGAAAGCGGGGATTTATGGGCCTAGGTGTAGTGCTGAAGTCATAATAGACTGCAGATGTAGCGAGGCGGGAACCTTAGTCAGCACACACGCATGCAGACCCCAACTTTTGACTTAAATATTTGCAATAACCTAAAATAGAGGTGCACTGTTGAGGTCTAGTTCCCCCCGGTGCTGAGGTTGTCATCTTTACAGCATGGTATGATGTAAAATCAGATATGACATCATACCTGATGCTTGAAGTGATTGGACAGTCTGTAATGTGTTTTAATCATTGTTTTATGTAACAAGGATTAAAACACATTACAGGTGCAGAGAACATCACTCCAGTGCTAGCCTCACAGATTCCTGCTCAGTTTCAAATCAGTTTTCTTTGTTTTTAAATCTTTTAATGCCCGCGCTTCCCCTCATTTTTCTGACCTATGGCAGCTATTTTTTATCCTTCTCCATCCTCAGGTCCGCTGATCTGACATTGTTAGTGGTTAAGAGGCAACAAGAAAAAGTTGATTGTCCTTTTTTTCTTCTGGGTCCTAAGATGTGGACTGAAATGGGCACACCAGACAGACTTCAAATGCTGTTTTTAAATCTTATTTAAAAACACACATTTAATGACTGACCTTCAGCCCAAAGTGAGGTTACAGTGATGACTTGTCTTTATTATCATTAGTTCCTTTTATCTGGTTTTAATTGTTTTTATTTGGTTTTATCTGCTTTTAAAGTGGTGTTTTTTTTTTTTTTTAATTTTCTTTTAATTGGTCAGCCACATTGTTGTTTTTAAAGGGCTCTCTAAATAAAGATGGTATGGTATCCCTCATGTCTTTATACCAACATAGACATCGGTATGACACAATATATGAGGATTACACTGTATTAAAGCCCTTAATGACCCTTGAAATCACACGAATGTTTGGTCCAGAAAGCCGGGTCTAATGAAATCACTACACTACGTTACTATGAATCCCTTTGTTAATGTTTTTGGGTCATCTCTTGTTTTCCACAGTGACACCTTGGTCTTTACTTTAACCCAACCTCCAACCATCAGGTGAATCATTTGAACTGGCTGTCAACATAAAGACGTTGGGATGTTTCACACCAACACCTTCATCAGCTCTGATGAAAGCAGTAAAGGTAATAAAGCTTTTTTTTTTCTTTTTTTTTCAAATCTTTGTCATTTTGCATTTGTCCGTGTCCAAAAAAACAGAACAGTTTGCCTGAATAGTCACAAAAGATGCTATTTCAATTATATTAGCCATCATTATTATTATTATATTATATTCTGCATTTAGCTTTAATGAACTCAGTCTTAGAAGATCTATCCTTTGATGAAGGCTGCCTCTATCTTCCTCTCTCTCACTGCTTCCTCTATCTTTCCATGTGTTCGTCTGTCTCTTTTCACTGAGAACTATAGCTTCACTGTGTGAGTGGGAGGCAAGGTAAAAGCAGCTATATTGAAAAGTTGACATCTTCCAGACGGCTGAATAAGCAGACACAGACAGATGGAGAGAAAGAAAAATGATAAAGATGGAAGTGAGAAACAACAGAGATCCAGCAAAGCCAAAAGCATCTGGACGTAAAAATGTAGTTTCAGGTTTTAAAGATGAGCTTTGGTCTTTCTTTTTGTTTTTTATTAAAAGACACTCCAGTATTTTAAAACAATTAAACATAAACAAAAAGGATGTTGGAAAATGTGTCACAACAAGAGTGCTGGAAGGGCTGGAAGGCAGCAGGGGATGAGCAGTTTGTAATCACACTGTCCCACAATGGCCGTGTTGGCTGGAAATATGGGCAGGATCTCTAACCCAACAAGGAAAAGCAACTTTGGCCAACAAGTCGCCAGGAAGCCGTCACTATCCATTTCGCAATTAAAATATACTGAACGGGAGGTCGGCTTAGCTTGGTCGGGGGGTCCAAATGGCTGAGCTCACATTCGTCTTCCAGTCGGCAGGGGGAGAGAAAGCATCGCACTAAGAGGATTAGCCCCAAATCCTTGCTGATTTTTCTTTTTCTTCGGGTTAAAGAGGGCCCCAATTGAAGCCAAATGCCCCAGCTGGCCGCCAAATGAGCATTATGCAATCTCTCCCTGATTGTCTGGGGTTTTGGGGCTTTTTGTTCCTCTGAATAGCTTCTTGTTCGGTGATGAAATCCTAATGATACGGGGGCAGCCAATAGTGTGCTTCAGATCACCTCAGCCATGCAGATGAGCCCTTTCCATGAAAATCTTAGGTTTCTCCAAAGTCAAATCTCCATGACAGAGTACAATCAATTCATTCACATACACAGGCACAATGTTAACCACTTCTGGTGAAGCAGCAGAGTCCAGATTCTCTCAGCAGCAACACCCACCAGCCTCCATCCACTTAGAAGTGAACAAGCTGTCCTCTTCTTTACTTAGCCTCTTCCCCACTCTCTGAGGCATTAAGGACGCTGTGAGGGGAGAAGCATTAACCTTGATGTATCTGACTGTCTGCACTATATCTATGCAGGGCAAAAGGCCATCACAGAGAGGTAAAAAAAATCCTCCAAAGCAAGCAAAAAAAGCTGGGAAGCCACGTTGTCTGAACTTTGTGGAGAAGCTGAGATGGTAAAATGACAAGTGGAAATACAACCAAAGCAGAGAAAGTCGACACTTTAAATGCAGTTACTTGAAAAGTTTAACCATTTATTTGTTCATGATCATTAAAAAGTGTTATACATTTTAAACTAGTGATCTCTTGTATGTTAGAGAGTGAATCAACAGTAATTAGTGTGAATTAGCGAGACGGTGCAGGTGAATAACATGCAACTTCTAGTGGTCCTGAAAGCAAATGTGTGTGTATTCTGAGTCAAGGTCACTTTGTAAAAGCCCTAACAAAGATCATTTACTAACCTCAACCAAGACGTTTTTATTTCAAACCCTGAAAATTATTTTATTTGTTAAATCCAACAAAGCTTTGTAATTCCATTGCACTGACAATAAAGTTCTATTTTATTCTAAGTTAACTGGCAAAATGGCATCCAGGTGGGCAACGGATGTGAAAGGAAAAAGTTCAGCCCAAACTATGACTTTTTGTTTTGTTTTTTTCTCTTAAACAAGCATTGACTTCATGTTTGAAATTGATGTCGCTATACGGACCTTTACCTGCCACAAAGGCGGTTTTAACTTTATTATAATGGTTTTAATGTTTCTATTGTTATGGTATTTCCTGTAGCCGCACATTGCTAAAATCCAATTCCAGATTTTTTTCAAGGTACCTTCAGGACTTTTAATTTAAAATAGAGGGAGGAAAAAGGGTTATTGCAATTAGAAAACCAGGACAATTAACTCCACATCCTCTTCCACAGGGTTGCTATGCTAACAATAACTTCAAGGGTAAAACTGAACTTTTCTACATTTATGTTGCCCACAAAACACAATTAGTTCAAAAACTTTTTTTTTTTATGTTCAATCTTCAAGAGAAACAAGTCGCAAAAATTTTAACTTAAAAACTTAAATAATTTCCCAAACAGCTGGTAACTGTAGTCTTTTAGAAGCCATGTCTCATTCCCTCAGTTTATTCAAACCCAGATTAAAGACCCACCTGTTCTGCTGTAGTTCAACAGTTTTTGTTTAAAAGTCCAAATCTGCACCGTTTCTTTTAAGCTGGAATATTTCAACTTGATCATGTTTCAGGACTTTTTATTACCTGGTCTACCTTTTTCCTTCTCTTCTGTCTTTACATGTAAATTATGATTCTTATTTTCTGATGTTTTATTGTCTCTTTAAAGCATTCTGAATCACCCGGTCACAGAATGACGCCACAGAAATAAACTTGCCTTATTTAGGAAGAAATGGTTCTTTAGTCGTTGACTGTTGTCAGCTGCAGATTAATCCACATTTGAAGCTATCATGAGGTTTTCTGGCAGTGTGTGGACAACTACATAGTGTGTGCAGAATAAAGACATATCCAGCTCTGGAAACACATATTAAAAGCTTGTTAGTGGAATGAATTCATTGTTGGTTTTGGTTTTAGGGGATTTGTTGATTCTAAGACAAATTTGGAAGATTTGTCTCTAGAAACAAGGAAAGCTTATTTTATTGCAGCACTAAGAAAACTGCTATGACAGAATACATCTTGAGAGGTAAAACTCCCGTTTTATTTTGTTTTTGCTTGACTTCCGGTGCTTTATTAAAAGACACGCAAAAAACTCTTCATTCAATTGTGACTTTGAAACTCAACACAAAGAATAAAAATTCAGCACAGCGCTGATAAAAATAAATAATGGACTGTCTGACTCGTAACCTGATGTGTTTTTTCACTGTAAGCAAATATCCTGAGATTTATTTTCTTAGAGGGAGATCTGAAAGAAGCCGAATCTGTCATTGCCTTACCACCCTGAGTCTCCTGAGACACACCCTTCTATACAGACTGGAAATGCCCCAGTGACTGACAGCAGATGATTTTCACACTTCTCACAAGTCTCAACGGTTGTGATGATGGAAAAAAAACACAAAGGCCTGAACTCTACCCACCCCCACCTTTTACTTGTACCATCCAGAGCTCATCCTGGCCTTGAACTCTCACTTTCACACACATATGTGCACGCATGGCTGCACGTGATGCTTTCAATGAATATGAGCGCTTTCAAAATCTGAGACCTGCTCTATTGTTCATGAACATCCGAGTTACAAAAGAATTTCATGCATACATATTTTCACTTTTGTGTACAAAGTTTATTATTCATTAGGAATTTACAGTTAAAGAAGTCTTTTCGTTAACTCAGTGGTTTTGTTAAAGTGGGGGCCATGTCCCCCTGAGGATGCTAGAGAGGCCTCAGAAAATTAGGGGGAAGCTAAGAAGAAAAAAGAATAATAACATTATTATTATTATTAGTAGTAGTAGTAGTAGTATTAGTAATAATAATAGCAACAATAATAATTTGGACATGCATGCATTTGAGAGCAAAGTATCCAGCAGAAGGTCTTTCTACAGATCAGCAGTCAAATGCAGCTTTGTCTCCAGAGAAAGTTTGATGCTAGCTGCATAGTTGCAGTTTCTCTTCAGCGATAAGCGCACAAATTCAGCAAGAAGCTCCAGAAATCTGTAAATACCTAATCACTAACCAACCAATCACAATGGAGTATGTTGAGTCTGTTTGAGGTGCACGTCAAGCCTCTACGGACCTACACAGAGCATATGATGATGCCCCGGCGAAGCCTTGTTTGTCATAATAAAGACTAATTTCTTTTCACCCAGGTCCCACGTAGCTACTGTTTGTCTCAGACCAGCAGCTATGTTAGTCTGGAGACATTTCATTTTTACACTGAAACCCCCTTTTAGTAAAACGCAGTGTAACATTTATATGTGGCTCTATGGTGCGGCTTGACCACAAGTCAGTAGCGGTGGCAGAACATTGGACTGTGGCCCCTAGACATAGAAATGGTTTTGCTGAGCTGTTAGCTGAGATTCTGGACTTTCTGTGGATACCACACATGTTTATATGTATATATATATATATACCACTTATACAACTTAACACTTATAACTATGGAACTATACTCATAACATCACAGATGTGAGGAAGATGTAATAAGAAACACATTTACTTTTAAACCAAGAACAACGAGGGTCCGCCTACTAGTTTGAGGACCACTGCCTTAAAGTGATAGCCGATTGTCTTGAGGGGAGCTCCTCTGCTTTGCAGAGCTCCCCTTAGCTCCCCGTAATTTGAACCATGGATTTATTCATCCATTTTCTATACCTGCTCATTCCAAAGCAGGGTCATGGGGGGCTGAACAGCTAATTGCAAGAGGAAGGGTAGGAATAAAAATAAATAAATTGTCAAATTTTACCTTCCAGATTAAACAATAACTCATTAATCCATAGAGGGAATCCATGTGAAGATGCCTTTCCCATTCATTCCCAGTCTGTTTATCTGTAGTATTTTTGTCGGCATTTAAAGGAGAAAAACATCTGTAACATCACTCCTTGTTGCTTGAACTGTAGATAGAAGATGTAACAGAAAGTAACTGGTTTGATCAAAAGTTTTTCAAACTACCTTTTATAAGGGGATTTAATAAAGGTCGGCTTAATACCACTCCAAGCATGCCTTTGTAATCCGGACCAATATGCATTAAATACACTGTATATTCAACAGGTTTAAGAAAGAAAGGACGATAACCGCCTTCATGACTAGAGAGATCACTGGCTTCAGCTCTGTGATCTTCACGCTCGTTTAAAGCAGTTACATGACAGTTTTCCTGCTCTGTGCAGGAACAGCAGAGGTGAGACCAAACAGGTGGGCAGGTTAAACCAACCTGCACTTGGTATTAACACACAGGTGACACTTTCACTCAGCAGGTGGAACATTTGCAGAACAGAAGCAATAAGGAGACTTAAAAACCACAACCACAACGTGCCCAATATGATTGTGATGGTGTAGAAAGCTTTCTTCTTTGATTGGTGAATCCTTTCCTTTTCCCCACCTCCTTCCCCCGGCCCTGGACGTATCAGAGCACAGAGAACAGAGACGCTGCAGAAACAAATGATGATTATAGAAAATATTGAAGTCAATGATATCGAGATGATGACAGAGGTGGTTGTTAGATCCGCATAAAAACCTTGAAGTCCAACGCTCAGCGGCCAAACACAGCTGATGCAGATGTTTCTGATCCGGACTCCACGTGTGTCTTTCAGCCCCCTGTAGGTGATGGGGTGAATAACAGCCAGGTACTGTTCTACACAGGTCATGAGGTGGAAAAAACACTCTCCATAAAAAGTGAAGCACATAAAACCAAATCCGGATATTATCATTGCTAAGCTATCCCTGTACTGGCCACAGAAGTAGAAGACCAATCCGAAGCCCCAGAACAGCTCCATGGCAGCTTGGTGGTAGGTGAAGAGGTCCGAGTTGCTCGTTGTGTTAAAGGAGCGCTGCTGTCTCCATCGTTGGTAAGCCATATGGAGGATGAAGGTGGAGAGGGGGAGGATGAGGATGGCTTTCATCACTAACAAGCCCATAAAGATGTACTTCCTAGCTATTGAGTTGGAGCAGTGTTGGACCAGAGGATCAATTAAAGTGGATGAAGAGTTTCCCAACATGTCGTCTAGAAGAAAAAGGAAGAAGAGAGACCCGTTAGGTGACATGATGAAAGAACTAATGGAGAGAGACACATAAAGAGGCAAAAATAGTTTTAAAAAATAAAAAAAAAAATGTTGAGGTTTTCTACAATAATTCTTACATTTGTAATGTGTGAATTCATTTTTTCTTGTAACATCTCTTTTTCCCTTCTACATAAATTAATTTAGCTATTATCCCTTTAAGGTTGTCTCTGAACCCCCAGCCCTCACTGATCAAAGTTGTTACAAGCCAAAGCAGCCACAAGGCAGGCATTATGCAAAGGTGTTGTTAATGTTGTTAATGTAGGGAGTGTTATTAAAGTTCACTGCTGCCAAGAACTAGCTCAAAGTTCAGATCACACAAACTGAAATAACAGGCTTGTGGGTTTTTTTAGAATTGCTTGCAAAATATGACTTCTGACCATCTCTGCTGATGAGTGAATGTACAAAAATAGATGTTAAAAAGGGAACATGAGCAGTTTTCAAGCTATCTTTGGCTGTTAGCTCATGTTTTTTGTCCCACAGTGATGAGACAGACATCTTTGTAATCAGCAGAGTCTCTGCTTTCATCTCGTTGTGAGGTTTGGTTGAAATAAACATTCATAGAAGCTCTTTAGTGAACAGTGCTTTTCTGTCTTTATTGTGCCCCTTTTATTGTAGGGGTTTTAACTGTATTGCTTGGTAGAGTCTTCTAGTTGACTTTCTCGCCATGATATCGCTGTTACATGTTAGGGTTGCCGCTTCTCAGGGTGTGCACAGATCTTCTGTATTACTTGTATCGCATGCTGTCCTGTGTACAGCACTTCCTTCCACCTGGGCCAGTAGCTGCTGCTGGCTTTCTACCGCCACACTGTTTGGTGGAGAGCATGGAGGGGGCAGCTGCTACCATCCCTGGCCAGAGGGGCTTTCTTCTGTTGCCCTCTGGGCAGATACGTGGTCGGCTCTGTGGTCAGGATTCATGCTCTGGGGTGGCAGCTGGTCTCTCGGATCCTGGGGTCCCCTGGGCTGCCTGTGATCATTGACCTGGTTGCAACATCACACTGACCACTATTCATGCCTGATATTTTGCCCCCAAAATTACTTACTGATCCAGTCACTGTGTTGTCCTGTGGGTTTGGTCACCAACAGTTAGTCATGTTTATGAATTTGGCATTACCTCTGCAACAGAAGCTGATTTGGGCATGTGGTAGAACCTGAGTCCACTAACAAACACATTATCGTCCTTCATTACAGTTTCTGATATATGTTTTGACCCCTTATGTTTAGAATTTGTATCATCAGGTGTCTAGAAACAAAGTAAATATGGGTGCTTTTATTAAAATCCAAGGGGCGGGAGGATAACACCAACATGTTATTTGGTGGCTCAAAAAGTTTTACTATTTACTAAGTTTGTGAACTAATTTATCTTTAAACTATTAACTGTTCTAGTGAATACTTTTCAGCTAATTTTAAGGTTTCATATTACAATACAAAATACAAAATAGTTATAATTTTAGAGTAAAAGAAGAAGAAAACAGGATTTAATTTGTCATCTGATGAACCAACCAGAGCCTCCATAACATGTACTTGGGATTATCTGACAATTTTCAGTGATCATTTTCTCAAAACAAATTAAAAACATACTATTTAAGTTTAAAATGTCACCCCATTTTATCGAGACTAAACTAATAAGAGCAGCACCCTCACCTGCATTATAACCTAAACAGTAAATAAAATAAAAACAACAAATCATTACTGTGGCACATGTTGATGCAACCACAATGAGCAGAAACACAAGATACTGTGACCCACCTTGCTGGTTATATTCTTATTCCCTGGTTCTCCTTAATCTGTCATCAATAAAATCACTCAGTTTTTCATCCAAGATGTGCTGCAGTGCTTCTTTTTGCCTTTGTGAGTCTGTTCCTCTTGATGTGTGGCTCATATATCACACGTAACACTGACTGACTGCTTTGCATGATCTAAAACAAATACTTTTTTATGTTAATTCCATCACAGGAAACCACCATGGACCTATCAAAGTTTTCTAAAACACATAAATCAACCTGGAATAATTGAGTAATGTTTTGCAAGTCAAAACATTTTAGATTTGTTTCACCAGAACATGCATCACAAAAATAAACAAGACTTAGAAATCAGCATTAATGCTCATAATTACATAACAGAGCTCATTCTTCATTTTAACAGTCCAACATGCTTGACAAGTCAAATGAACCGTGGACAGATGGTTATTCAAATTAAAACCATTATGTACACTGTCTATAACTCCAGCTGTCATCATAATGAGCACAATTATTTATCAGTTTTATGTTTGAGGTCTTACTTTAGTACAGTCTTCCAATCTGAAGGTTTAGATTAGGGATCCCTAACTCTTGACCTCTTGGACCAGTGCCCTGCAAGTTTTATATGTTTCCGTGCTGCAACACACCTGACTCAAATTAATAATCCATTAGGAGGCTTGCGTAGAACTTAACAAGCTGTTGGAGATCCATTTAATTTGAATCAGGTGCATTGCAGCAGGGAAACATCTTAAACCTCCAGGACACTGGCCCAAGAGGTCCGAAGTTGGTGATCTATGTTTTAGATTGTTCCCTGAATCACCACACATGACTCAGTTAGTGGATTTACTGCAGCAGCTTCTGCAGAGCATGATGACAAGCTGAATCAGTTGTCCATTGGTTGCTCAGCGGCTCACATTAAAAGGCACAATTTAAAAAGATAGATAAGTAGTAATAGATAAGTAATAGATAAGATAAATCCACTAAAAATAGTGCAAACACTTAATGAAAAGTAGAATAAATAGTGGAATCAGACAATAAAAGCAGAGCAAAAAGGAAAGAGACGAACTAAACATTAAGACTGAAGTGCCTGATGGCAGCAGAGACAAACAAAAACCTAAATCTCTCAGGGTCAGTTGTTCAAACGTAATCTGATCAGATGTCGATTATCGGAAAGGTTCAAATCTTAAAAATGGGTTGTTCAAAAGGAAAATCTGTATTCCAAATTCAGCTTGAATCATGTAATCCAATTCTGGTTGTTTGGGTTTGGGTTGTTCAAAACCTTTGAGATGCATCCAGATAACTTAGATTAAAAATTCAATATTCAACGCGTTTTATTGTAGTTTGCACAGTGTAAAAAAATTTATTAGGATATTAGTCAAGGAATTACTTAAGTGTGCTACTTATTTCCATTCATATTCTTACTGTGTTGTTCATATTAAATATATCTTATTTATAAGCTCATAGTGTGTGTGCTTATGAAACAATAGCTGCGTTTCCATTACAGTATTTCGCAAAATAAAAGCGATATTTCTAGTATAAAGTCCAATTGTGATTTGCAGGTATTTCCACTGAATGGTTATTAGCCGTTATTCCCGTAAAATCTCGTCCCACGGGACCCCACTTTGAGGTGGATAGAGATTTCTAAATCTTTGTAAAACTTTTGCATTTCGCAGTATTTTGCTATCACGGATGACGATTATTTATTTTTTCTTGGCTGCTCTGATGGCCTTCCTCAGTCCGTACTTTGCAGCTTTGTACTCAGTCTCTTTGGCAGGTTTAAATGAAGGAGCGACCACGCAACATGACGTACCTGACTGTTTGATCTAAAACAACAGGATTATCCTAAACCCAACAGAGGGTAGAATTAGAAGGCGGATTTCAGGAGGTAATTGCGATAAAACCTTTGAACAGTTGATCAAATAACAGAACTTTTTATTTGGTGCATATGTTTATATTTGTATTTTGCACCTGACTTGTTTAACCGTTACATTGATAAAGTGGTAAACATTGGGATAGGCTACCTATTAAGCATTTTAGCATAGAAAAGCAAGAATAAAAACATGACTTTATCACGTCCACATGAAATAAACCCCCAAACAAATCTAATAACAAACACATAAAATATTCTATTTCCTGTTATTCATCACTGCATAATCAGAAAAATCAGAAAAGAACCTGTCCAAAAAAAAAAGAATTTTCTAACGATTGCATCCCTGACCACACGTACCGTCCGTCCCTCATTCTGACAGAATGCCAGAGGTTGGCTATCTCAACACAGGGCTCAGGTGTGTTATCAACATGGTCACACAGAGGGACAGTCCTCGTGGTAGCAGGACAATAAATGCACGTATTATGTTACATGCTCCCTGTGGTTCCACTTGCAAGGAGTTAAAGGCGTGCAAACCGTCTCTTCAGACCTCCTTTTAAACACTCAATTGTCCATCTCGCTCCACTATGAGCAGCGCTGAAGCGTGCCTGGGCTGGTGTGGCTGCAGCAAGAAAGAGTGTCATCAGCCAAGGTAGGAGTGAATAGTGCTGCCACCTAATATGATGCCATCCAGTTTTTTCTTTAAGATGTTTTCACACTATCCACAATGTAGGTGGACATGTGTTTATTTTATATGTGTTGTTGCTTCAAAGAGTTGTCATACAATCTTGAGTAGAAGTGGATGTTTATGGTTTCTGTATGTTGTTTCACAATAAAAATCACTTAAAGTGACCCTATACCGTCTCTTCTACCTGTTGTTGTTCACATGGCCGGAAGCCCACATTGATTTACATGCTGGAAATCCAGATTTTGTGATCTGAAAAGCGGATTACTTTGAACAACTGGGGTAAAAGTAATTATGTGATCCGCTGTCCCAAAAAATGGGATTTCCCAAATAGCTTTTATCCTGATTAAATTTTTTGAACAACCGGCCCTCTGTGCTGAAAAGACCAGTTTACTGCGACTGCTCCTTTAACCAGCAACACTGTGATGTAGAAGATGGTCTTTGTTGTCCAACACTGCCTGCAAAATGTGCTGCTATGAGCCTATCCATACTGAACTAGCATAGTTAGAAAAGAGAGGTTTAATTCACAGCACTACTGAACTTCCCAGGGAGGCGCCCCTAACGATGGCTAATCCATTCAATGACTTTTAGTTTTTATGGTCCTGACCTGTGGAACAGGCTTCCTGAGGGCAGCTGGGAGCATTGGTGCTTTTAGAAGAAAGCTCAAAACTTAACTGTTTAGTTAAGCTTTTAAGTGAATATCTTTTATCAGGTTTTATAATCTGGATTTAGAATAGAATAGAATAGAAGTACTTTATTCATCCCTGTTGGGAAATTTAGGAAATTAACTTACATTTATTACTTTGCTAGTCTCTTATGTTAAATCTGGTTTAATTTTTTTCATATTCGGCTTTACAAATTAATTTAGTAAGAACTTATTTAACCCATTTATACTATTTGCGTTATTAATGAACATATTTTAATATTTTACCAGCGTCTTCAATACAATTTCTCTAGTGGACTAATAATAATCATGATAGACAAGAATCATTAATCTGACAGAATTTTTTTACTATATTGCTTTAATATAAACTACATATAAATAAATGAACCTTCGTCATTTATACTGTGGCCTAGTAGCGACTGGGATAGACTCCAGTCCACTGTTATGGATGGATTTACAATCCTTCTGAAGTGTGTTTCCTAGCATCTGTACCATCACCCTGTCTGGTCTGAACTGTGGTTGGAGGTTTGATTTTAACCAGACATAATACATTTAAAATAACATTAACAAGTGTATTTTACAAATTACATCAGAAAGTGATTTAACATGTAAAGTTTGTGACACAAATGTTCAAATTAACTCAGTAATTAAAAAAAAAAGAAATAGATTGGGATTTGATGAGCCAGTTAACAGTTTCTGGCTGTGTTAAGCTCACTGATCGTCACCCACATTTAAAGCAGCTACATGACAGTTTTCCTGCTCGGTGCAAGAACAGCAGGGGTGACACCAAACAGCTGGGCAGGTTAAACCAACCAATACTGGTTTCTAACACACAGGTGACACTTTCACTCAGCAGGGAAGACTTGCCCAAAGCAAGGACAACAAGGAAACTTATAAACCACAACAACAGTGCAGCCGATATGGCTGCAATGGTGTAGAAAGCTCTGCGCTTTGATTGGTCAACACGTTCTATATCCCCACCTCCTTCCCCTGGCCCTGGACGAATCAAAACACAGAGAACAGAGAAGCTGCAGAAGGAAATTACTAATAAGCAAGAAGCTAAAAAAAAGAACATTAAGATGGATACAGTGTTTCCATCTACGTATGTGACTTGCAGTCCGAAGGTCAGCAGCCAAACGAAGCCGATACAGATGTTTCTGATCCTGACTCCACGGGTGTTTCTCAGCCCCCTGTAGGTGATGGGGTGAATAACAGCCACGTAGCGTTCTACACAGGTCAGGAGGTGGAAAAACAATTCTGCATAGAAAGTCAGTGAAAAACACAGTAATCCCACCGTAATCAGTGCTAAGCTAACAGTGTACAGCCCGCAAAGGTAGCAGACCGTCCCGACAACCCAGAACAGCTCCATGGCAGCCAGGTGGTAGGTGAAGTGGTCCGAGTGGCTCGCTGTGTTAAAGGAGCGCTGCTGCCGCCATCGTTGATAACCCATGTGGAAGATAAAGGTGGAGAGAAAGAGGATGAGGATGGCTTTCACTGTAGCAACACTAATGAAAAGGAACTCGGTTGCTTTTGATCCAGAGCAGTGATAAACTAAATGGTTAATAGAAGTAGATGAGGAGTTAAGGGACATATCTGCAGCATTCATTGTAGACCTGAGGAGAAACAGGAACAAGAGTAACATCTAGAGTCAAGAGGTGGATAGAAAAATGAAAGGTAAAGATAAGTTCAGGTTCATTTGATGTTAAAGCGGTTATAATAGGAATTTCTGCTCGGTGTTGCTCAATACTACACAAAACAAAATGGAAACTCCTCGTGAGGTTTAAACTGACGGAACCTATGAGACGAAACATATTAAAAAGAACACAACAACATTTAAGCAGTATCCTGACTTTGATTAAAAAGAAAGATGTAGATATAACCACATCCGTTTTCCATGGAGTAAAAATAAAAATGGAACAACTTACAAAATCACTTAGCTTAACATCGTAATTTTTGTTTTTTCTGATTGTCCTTAACCCATCAGCCCTGAACTCACCGACTGCTGTTCACGCCAAGTTTGGATCAGTGCTTCTTTCTGCCTGCGTGTGTGTTGCTGATGCTCATATATCACTGTCAGGACTGTCTGCTTTGCATGATGTAAAACAAATACCAGATTCTCATTAACTGTCTATAGGAGTCTCCACACAGCTAATTATGTCTGCAATGTGTCATAAATCAGAGTGCAGGATGCACCATTTTGCGGCACAGTACATCGATAGCTTGAAGATATAATTAGCAAAAACCAAGATTTCAGAATTGAGACGAAAACTTTAGACTTTAAATGCAGCCTTATTTTCATATTTACATAACAGGTTTGCTTCATTTGGTGCTGCACGTCCATCATACTTGACAGAATTCAAATGTGCTACAACCAGTAGCATATAATGCCTGTAGTCGATATATGTTCCTCGACATCTATTCTCTCCACATGATTTCACTGCTTTCACAAAGTGGACAGCAGCTATAACAGTTTAGAACAGCATGATCAAACTTAGATACCATGTCTTACTGCATCAGCTCCAGGAATTCCAACAGGATCAATAAACTGATTCATTAAGATGGCAAGGTCATTGGACAGAATCCAGAGACATTAGACACAGTCAGAGACATGATGTGTCCATCATGGACAACTCATCCCATCCATTATGCAACATGCCGGAGGGACAACAAAGCTCTCTCACACAGACTCATGCAGCTCTGTGGTCATTAAGAGACATTCAGGAAATCATTTACAAGAACTGTGAGAAGAGTTCATCATCTCCATCCTTCCATCTGTCCTTTATCCATATCCTTTAGGCCTTTAGCACCTGGAGCAGATTTTGCTTGAATGAAGCGCTATTAGTAGTACAGGTGTGATTTCAGGCAGCTTCAGCTCAATCAAACAGAAAATAGAAATTGAGATAAGGGTGGCAATTAGACTGGGAGAAAACAGGTAAAACTTCAATATTGCTGTGCAGGGAAATGGTCCATTGTTGTCAGGCATTGTTAGACACAGGGAGCAGTTTCTTTGGTCACTACAACAGTTGTCTGTTAACCAAAACCCCATGTTGACCACCAGTTAAATTGCAGATACGATACCACTGATGAGACAGATAAGCTGACAACTGCAGCACAAGAGAAAGAGCCATCACTTTCCAACTGGAAGGTCAAAACATTGATACCAGGAAAATGAACTCTATGTTGGCTCCTCCTGATGTGTTCATCAGGGTTTGAATGTGCATGACATATAAAATACACCATATGAGTGCTGTATTAGTATTAGTGTGTGTGTTTAGGTATGTTTGTATGTTTTGCTGGTCGAAATCTGTTAGAGGTGCCTCGTTCCAGGTTTAAACAATAGGGGAACTGGTCCTTTTCAGTGGCACGTTTAAGATTTTGGAATACTCTTCCCTACAAGCTATGCACCCACACAAATCTATGTTTGTTTAAAGCAGGGGTTCTCAAACTGGGGGGGGTCGCATGGGACTGGGAAAATGTAACAGACAAACTAATGTTTTGACAACTCGGGCTCTTTATATGCATTCTGGTCCAAACACCAGACCACCTGATGGCAGATATGCACCAGTTTATTTTTGCCAACTGACAAAAAATATATAAAAGAAGAAGAACTGCAGCCCAGAGATCAAGGTTTACTGAACGCATTGAAGGGAGAAAAGAAAGAGGGAGATATGGAGAAACAGATTACTGGGATGACAGAGGGCAGATTTGCTGACTCATGGCTGAGTTCGTACTGTAAATACAGAAATTATGACACGCACGAATGAGATGACAAAAACTGCTCTGTGCACCTTGTAAACAATGTTTTAATAATGGTGCTGAATTTGAATAAACATCTGGCCTCAGTTGCAGTTCATTTAAATTCAGTCAGGTGTAAGGGACTGTTAAAATGAAGGATAGTCTCTTTTATAGATTCATTAAAATAATATTTGATATTGAAACTAATTTGTTTGGGTAAATCTGGGTAAATTTCCATGGAAATGGTTATAAATGTAAATTTATTCTGGAGATCCTAAAGTCATATTCTGATTTTGTAAATGCTGTTTGTTTCATTGTAACTTTTCATTTTCCTGTACACACCTTGCTTTATGTGTCTTTTCTTCCTGTTTCTCCTCAGACCTACAATAAATCCAGCAGATATGTCGGCCAACTCTGTCACCTCTAACCATCTTCTGTACTATTACTGCTCCAACTCAAAAGCAACACAGCTCATATTTATTGGCAACTGTGCAGTGAAAGCCATCCTCATCCTCCCTCTTTCCACCTTAATCCTCCACATGGGTTACCAACGATGGTGGCAGCAGCGCTCCTTTACCACAGCGAGCCACTCAGACCTCTTCACCTACCACCTGGTGGCCATGGAGCTGTTCAGTAGCTTTGGGTTTGTCTGCTTTGTGGCGTGTGTGTACAGTGATAGTTTTTTGGTGATAATGTTAGGACCTTGTCTTTTGTCTGTAACTTTCTATGAAAAATTGTTTTTCCACCTCCTGACTTGTGTAGAACGGTACATTGCTGTTGTTCACCCCATCACCTACAGGGGGCTGAGAAACACCAGTGGAATCAAAAACATCTGTATCGGTTGTGTTTGGCTGCTGAGCTTCGGACTGATTGGTGTCAACATAGATTCAACAAAAAACTATTCCATGATCTCAATATTCTGCAATTTGGGTGTTTCAGTAACAGTGTTGTCTTTCTGCAGTTTCTCTGTACTCTTTGTCCTAATTCGTCCAGGACCAAGAGAAGGGGGCGGGGACAAGGATCATGTTGACCAATCAAAGCAGAGAGCTTTCCACACCACCACAGCCATTTCAATTGGGCTGTGGTTGTGGTTTGTAGGGATTCTTGTTTCTTCTGGTCTGCAACAGTCATTTCTTCTGGATGAAAGTATAACTTGTGTCCTGTCAGCAAGTATAGGATCCTTCAACCTTCCTGCCAGTCTGGTGTTACCTCTGCTGTATCTGCACAGAGCAGAAAAACTATTTTGTTGCTGTTGTCATGAGAGAAGATAAGAATTAAACATCGTTGTCAGACCTTTGTGACAGACCTAGGTCTTTTTTATGAAACCAATCCTTTGTGATTATATAAAAGATGATAATGAATTTACCTCTCAGACCTTTAGTAGCATAGCACACCTTACTGGGACATCTATATTTCTCTCTCCAGTTGGTCCCAGTTGCAGCTGTTGTATATGTGAAGCTCACCTTTGGAGAGCAACTTCCTGGTTAACAATCTTAGTCACTTAAAATGTAGCATGTAGCCAGTTTTCCACCGCTCTGAAAAAAAAGGTAACTAACTCTAACCTTTTGTGTTTGAATGATGGTTTTGTTTGTAGATGTGTTATGGCTGATGATGTGTAGTGCTGGTTTTGTGGTATGTATTTTTGTGTAATGTCTTATATTTATCATTTTAAAGCTGCATATTGGAACTTTTGCCTACTTTTTCAGAGATGTTCCCTAATGACGACTACGCCTTCCTGTACTCTCATACTTTTTTTCCTTCTTTTCATTCTAAGATAATTTGACCTCTTATGCCCATTTAAAATGGCCAGTGCGGTAATATCCGATCCTAGAATGTCACATGGTACGTAAAGCAAAACTGCATCCTGAGCATAAAAGTTGTAAAGTGTGGTCTCTCGGCCTTGGGATGGTTCAGGGCAATAACAGCTCCAGGACTGTACAAAATGTCACTGTGCCATCAAAAAAAGTCGGAAACACATATTGACAAGGTCTTGAAGTTACATAGTGCAACTTTAAAGGCTTGTTTGTATACTTGTGTTTTGTGTACTG
>JBAFTC010000006.1:2909143-2925167 GCA_037177435.1 Melanotaenia nigrans | reverse complement strand
AAGATTTATATGCTGCACCGGAAGTGAATAAATTACATTTTTCGGCACTCCGGACCGCTTGGAAAAGACAAAAACAGTTATTTAAGGGCTTAAAAAAGTGGATTTTGCATGATACGTTCCCTTTAAATGAAGCAGAGCAAGTCCGGTATGGCTAAGTGTTGCACTGACAGTGGCTATTACTCTGTTGTAAAAGCCTTCCCTAAGTCTATTTGTGTATCAGGACCTCAACGCCTTGAAGTTTCCTTTCATGGTGGAAGAAGGTCAAACACTCAGTGTCTTGTGTGTGGAGTCTCTCAGGATGATGTGTCCCTTCTTGAGACAGCGGGTGCTATAAGGAAAGGGTGCCCTGTTCTAGTCCTCATCAGCTACTGTCCTGCAACTTTCAGATGCATCTTTCTCCAACACTTCTTTTTCAAATGGCTGAATTCCCTCATCTGCTTGTCATTCAGCTCTGCAGAGGTCTGGTAACGAGCCATTCATTTGATTTAGGCGTGTTGGAGAAGGGATGAATTTAAAGGTTGCGGGATGAGGACTGGACTTGGGCACCCGTGCTATTAAGTAAAGGTTCTCCAGGATAGGAAGAGGGTCACCGGTGAATTTCAGTGTTAAAAACCCTTTGTGAAGTCCTCTTGTGTGCTTGGTGCAGCTCTAGAATCACACAGAGGTGCTTTATGATGGCTATCAATAGATTTCTTTGAATCGTTCCCTGGTCCTGAGCATTCGGTTCAATATAGTTTTATTTGTGCCAATTCACAACATTTGATCTCATCAAATCTTGACTTCAATCCAATCAGCCAACCTCAGCATGCAAAGGGCAACAGTGGAAAGAAAAACTCCCTTTTGACAGGAAGAAAAAACCTCCAGCAGAATTATGATGTTTTAGTTTATATTTAAAAAACCACCATGACAATTTGTGAGCTGCATGGTGGTGTGGTGGTTATCACCTTGGCCTCACAACAAGAAGGTCATTGGTTAGAGCTTTGGCTGGGGGGTGGTGGCCGTTCTGTGTGGAATTTGCATGTCCTCCCTGTGTGTGGGTGGGTTCTCTCCACGTACTCCAGCTTCCTCACACCGTCCAAAGACTTGCATGTTAGAATTTTTTTTTTATTTTATTTATTTTTTTTTTGTTAAGCAAAATACTTTTTTTTTAAAAAAAAAAAAAAAAAAAAAAACACATCTTTTATTAATTTCCAGGAAAACAAGACACAGGTGCAGTGATTTAATCAGACTTTTAATCATTAATATAATATAATATATATATTAAAAGGCCAAAAATTTGTAAAATTCTCAATAAGTTTGAAAATGAATATTTGATCTAAACAGCTTTATTCTTTAGGCGGTCTTTAGGAACACTTCTCCACACATTTTGACAGGATTTGTTCTTGTGTCATGTGGCATGTGGCATACCTCAGCCTTTACGCCCTCTCCTGACAGCCATCTCTGATGAGGCTTCAGCCAACAGTAGATGGATGATGATAATGTTTTTTTATGAAGAATTGTACATTGTATCTTAAAGTGCTACAGTTAAAATCACAATAAAGTTAATTTATAAATCTAAAATCAGTTGTGAATGAAATTATGTTATTTTCAAACAAGCCTGAGTTTTGTTAAGCTGATCGATCAGTGATCATATGTGCTTCAAACAATCTTCAGTCTGTCCCTGCTGCTTTGTATTGGAATGAGTCAGCTGATGTGGTTTGGGCAGCTAATTAGGATGCCTTCTGTCTGCCTCTGCTGGGGGTAACCCAGGATTCAGTGGATGGGAACACCCTGGGATACCCCAGGATGAGCTGGAGAGCGTTGCTGGAATGGGGGCCATCAGGGTCTCCCTCCTGAAACTTTTACCTCTGTGATATGGATGGATGGATTTTCTATTTGTGGATCTTTCCCCATACAAGTCAGATTAGTGTGATCTCTTTCTGATAGTGTGTGTTTCCTAACATGCAAAGCATTGACTTTGATAGATGGCAATCATCACAGCACCTGCAGCAGAGGCTTTCCTGGTCATATGGTCTGTGCAGTAGTCAGCGAGTTTAGAGACGTGGGATCACAAGCAATCACAAAAAGAAAAAAAAAAGAAATAAATACAACCAATAAGTAAGTTTATTTTCCTTGATAACTTCAGTCAATATCCCCTTCATATATATATATTTATATATATATATATATATATGTTTTTGTACAAAAGTCTTCAGCTACATGCTTCACTTAAAGCATATTTCAAATGTTTTAATTGTGATGAAATCCTCACACCTTCTCATTATTTATCCTCATTTCCCTTTTCTTCTCTCAGGTCTACATGTAGCAGAAATGTCACTTAACTTCTCTTTTCCCACTTATAATCTTCTGAGAGACTATTGTTTAATGTCAGAAGTCAGTATCCTCATCTCCACTGTCACCAATGCAATGAGAATCATCCTCCTCCTCCCTCTCTGCACCTTCATCCTGTACCTGGGTCACCAGCAATGGCGGCAGCAGCGTTGCTTTAAAACATTGAGTCACTCTGACCTCTTCACCTACCACCTGGCTGCCGTGGAGCTCATCTGGGTCTTTGGGTGTCTCCTTACTTTAGGTGCCTCATATGCTCACAGCTCAGTAAAAATAATAACATTGGGATTGTTTATTTGCTGCATGACTCTCTTTGGAGAGATATTCTTTCACATCCTGACTTGTGGAGAGCGTTATCTGGCTGTTGTTCATCCCATCACCTACAGGGGGCTCCGAAACACTCGTGGGATCAGGATCAGAAACATCTCCATCGGCTGTGTTTGGCTGCTCTCCTTCATTCTGACAAGCTTATATAACTTTGCAACAGTTAATTATTCGGCCATCGCATTGTTCTGCACGTTCACATTGTCTATAATATTCCTATCTTTCTGCAGCGTCTCTGTTCTCTGTGTTCTGATTAGTTCAGGGCCAGGGGAAGGAGGCGGGGTAAAGAAAAGGGTTGACCAATCAAAGAGGAGAGCTTTCCAAAGCATCACAGCCATATCATGTGTGGTGTGGTTGTGGTTTGCTGGACTCCTTGTTAGTGGTGTTATGGACCAGCTGGCTCTGGGTGACAAGGATGCATGTGTGATAATGATGGGTCTGGTTGGGCTTAACCTGCCGAGCTGTTTGGTGCAACCTCTGCTGTATCTGCACAAAGCAGGAAAACTTCCATGTTCCAGAGGAAAATAGGTTCAGATTAACCAGGATTTTCATGGCTATTTATAGATCAGCTGCGAGCCACACTTTAATTATAAGGTACTTTGTAAAAATCTAAATAAATTTAACCTGAGTGGCCAACAATAAAAATGAGCCATACATTTTAGGGCTTTAATTTTATGATTTTATGGTTATTTTCAGTCATGTTATTTGTATTTTATTAAGCTCTTTTAAACTTAGCTTGATCTGTTTTAACTGCTACAGATTGTAGTTGCTGATGGTGTGTTTATGAGGATTTTTTCTGTTTTTATCCATGCCTAAATGCGGGAATTTGATTGGTTTAGATTTGGTTAATTTTCCAACTGCTGACAATAACTCAGTTCAGTTCAGTTATAATCAAATTAACGTAAGTTCATCTTATATCAGGGTTTCTACTGAAAAATATTGCATTTCAATAGATTCTAAGGATCTTCTCATTGAGATTAGTTGGATGTGGTGGTAAATTTTCCTGCCAGGACAGCGGGACAGAGGACGAGTCTGTGAGATTAGAAGCTACAAATCAAGCCCCAGAAGAAGGAAAAGAGGTCAAATCTCTTTTCTTAGGGAGACCTACCCAAGTGCAATACAAAGAGGAAAAACAGAAAAAGAAAACAGGTTAAGAGGTCGCCCCGTGCATGCATGGGTTCTCCCTCGATGTTCCAGCTTTCATACAGTCCAGCAACATGAATAATAATAATTAACTGGTCACTCGAAATCCTCCTTATGAGTGTCAGTGGCTGTTTATTTCTTTATGTTGTCTATGCGATGGACCGGCGACCTGTCTGGGGTGTTGTGGGGGCGTTGCTGGTAACATGGTTTTATTGTTTATTGTGTCACATTGTCCAACACTCAAGCAGTTTTCTCTGTTAAGGCAAAATAAAAATGTCCGCATTTCACTCCAGAAAGACAGAACCATGTTCAGGGGATTGGAATATTTTTTTTAAATGTATTAGTGTGACTTTACTAGTGGTGTATGGTGACTTAATGCAACAATTTAACAAAATATATCCGTGCATGTTGATGTTTTGATTGCAAGATCTTTACTGATTATTCCTGTAACATCTAATAAAATGCAATTTTGTTAAATAAATTTAACAGTTTTTGTTAATAAAAGTGCAATTTCACTAGATTTTTCATTTCATTCTAATAAAAAATAAAGCTTTGATGCTTTTCTAGCGTATCAATTTCCTGCAACTTGCAATGAAATTATCAAAAAATAAAAAAAAAGAAAGAAAGAAAACTGAATCTCCATCAGTTTATGTTTATGTTATGACAGGTTTGAACAAAAGTTCAGGCACATAAAGTGCATGTGTTTCTAGTAATTAATTAGCTAACGTTAACCAATAAAGGAAAATTTACTCATTTCTCAAATCTAGTGACAATTTAACACTAAAGATTCTCAGAAAGGGAGTTGAGCTTTCAAAGATAAGGCCTACTGCATTTCTAAGCTTGTAAATAAAACTGCTTTCTATACTGGTGGTTATAACATGTATATATTTCCTCCCTATGACAAATTATTATTGAGACTGTGGCCAGAAATGTTTGCTTGGAGCTGTAAAAATATTTTGAAAATTCCTACAAAAATGTTTTTTTCAAAAATGTTTTGAAATTCCCTGTTTTTTGTGACATCTCGTCAAAGAACATAGGGATTCATTTTCAAAAAGAACCAGAAACACCTTTAGGAACCCTGGATCTAAAGAATAGGAATTTGAGATTGATAATTAATGGGTGTGTAGATCTTATATTCTGTCATCAACAGTCAACCAAAATTGTTGTCAAAGGTTTATGCAGCAAAAGTTTATGTTTGTGCTGTTTCCAGTTTCAGATAATAAAGAAAGTTTAGCAAAAGCTTCTGGTGACCTTCTAGAGAGCGACCATGGAGGACGTACTCACCTGTCTCACAGCTTGGTTTGCAGGAAGTTCATCTGCAAACAACAAGGCTCTGCAGGGGGTCATCAGCAAAGCTAGTAAAATCATCAGCTGGCTGCCTGGAGGCGGTCGCCACCTCACAGGGTCTCTGACAGGTCATCAAGGTTTGTGACTATGTGTACATATTTAGATTATTATTTATGCCAAACTGGACGGCAATCAGACCTTTAATATTTTAAACAGTCTAATTTCTCATTTCATTATTTTAATATGTTTTTATATTATTTTTATTTAGTTCTAAACATGCACTTTATTAGCTTTGGTGACGTGTTCTCAGTCCCCCTGTTATCAAAGTTCAGTATTGTTATTGTTTTATTCTGGTTCAGTGGCCATTAAGGTTTTAATGTTCTGTGTACTTTGATCTTAAGGTTTTAATGTTCTGTGTACTTTGACCATGTAACTTCATTATTACTCTGGAGAGTTGATCCTTTCTTATTTCATTAAGTTTTATTCCTGTTCTTCTTAAACTCCCTTTTTGTTTTTTTGTAGAGCGCTTTCTACACCATCACAGCTGTTTCAGGCGTGCTGTGGTTGTGGTTTGTGAGGCTTTTTGTTTCCTCTGGTCTGAAACGCTCACCTCTGCTGGATGAAAGTCAAGGCTTCTTGAACCTTCCCACCTGACTACCTCTGCTGTATCTGCACAGAGCAGGAATACTGTTGTAATCATGAGTAAAGACAAGGACTAAAATTAAGAAAACATTATTTTCAGATGTTGCAGGTCTGGATAATTCTGTGTGATTATCAGATTTCACTAAATGGACATGGATGAATTTTCTCTTCTCTTTCCTAATGCAGTGCATTTACATGAAGAGCAGACAGGACACCCTGTAGTTTAGTGTCCAGTTGTCCTGCTGTAAATGTTACGGCTCACCTTTATGCTCTCTTTATGTATATAAAAAGGTACATCCGTTTCAAACATCATTGCTCTCATGCTCTCATGTCTCCTTTGTGTTGGCATGGTTGTTAGGCAATACATCCACCAGAGGGCAGTGCAGAAGTTAGAGTTCACCTTTGAGTATCAACCTCAGTTTTAAACATGGTGGCAGTGGAGAGAGCCAGCACAGAGCCAGCAGCCGTCTGGGCTGCTATTAAGTACTGTGTTCCTTTCACTGGTTGCACATCAGCTGCACTGCTCAACACTGTCCTCATGGTTTCCAGTGGTACTACTAGTGGAACGCATACACAAGAGCTAATAAAACTAACCAAATTAACCAAATTACAAGGACGCAGGAGATGGATGAAAGGCTCTGTAGCGCATAAAGGGGATTTTAGATTGTACATATTACAGTGTACTTTGTTTTAACTTACCTTTAATTTGTGCATATGTTGTGATAAGCCATAAAATTAGAATATAGATCTTCCATGTTCCATTAGAAGAGCTTAGAAAACATCTCATTGTGTCCAGGAGTGTCTGGTACAGCTAGATCGTTTGGCTGGACTTAGATTTGACCTGCCTGCTGAGAGCTTGCCGATAAATGAAGCAAAGGGAGTAGTACCACCAGGAATCTTGGCGGCAGTGTTGTGTGGTACAGCTCATGCACAAACAGCCAAAGCAACAAAGAAGAAGAAGCTGTGCTGTATCCAATGGCTGCACAGAACACCACCGTCTGCTGTGCTGCCTCTTTATGTCTCTTTATCAGAATGTGCATCATTATGATGTTGCTCACTGTAACCATGTTTGCTGTTGTTTAAAACTGACGTAGGAAATTAACTCTACACTGCCCTCTAGTGGATGTATCGCTTAGCAACTATGACAGCATAAAGCACATGGACATGTGTGGGCAGAGACATTTGATGCCGTTTGAAACAGATGTGACTATTTACATAAAGGGAGCATAAAGGAGGTTTTAAAACGCTGAATGAGGCATCCCATGATGGGAATTTATTTATATTAATTGACTTATGTGAACACAGTTAGTTGTCACTCCAGGCTGGGAAAAATCGGGTTTCAGCCGCTTTTTTTGCAACTGCTACAATGCGGTGATATTCTTTACATGTATCCTCCAAAGTCCTGCCAGCGTGCATTAGACACACTGTATGACAGAGCCCTGAGGTTAATTAATGACTCAAGATCCCTCACACATCATTGTACTCTGTAGCAGTTAGTGGGCTGGACATTGTTTACAGCAAGGAGACTAGTTCACTTTCATATTTTTCTGTATAAAGCAATACTAGGTCAACTTCCATCTTACGATGGCACCTTATCAACCCTAAAGAATCCTAGCCATTACAGCCTGCAATCACAAAGCTCCATTCACTTACATGTTCCACACATGAAAAGAGAAATTGGTAAAAGCGCTTTTAGTTACTCTGCCCCTACCTTTCAGAACAGTCTGCAAAGAGACCTGACTCAGTTCATACCCACCAACTCCCTTCAAAACCCCGATTTCAGAGTTGTTGTCATCTCCATGTACATGTACACTGTTTTTAAAGGCGAAAGTTCCATGAATTATCTTAAAACTTTTCTGTATTTTATGTGTAACCAGGTGGTTCTGCGATTTCAGGGAGCTCATCGCATAGTAAGGGGGGCTGATGTTTCCAACACTATGTGCGACCCTGAAGGCATGGCGGGGCTCCTCCGCGTTGCCCGCTCTGGCTGATGAGGAGGATTATAAACAGGTGTGGTTGCTGTATTGTTGATCTCTGCTTTCACTGTTTGAGCGTGTCGCTGCGTGGATCTAGCAGTGGGGTTTTTGGAGCAGAACTGTTGGAGTTTACCGTCTGAGTCGCGGATGTCCCCCCAGTCTGGCTGGTGAAGGTAATTGGCATTAGCATTTGAAGGCTGTGCGTATGATTGTTTACATGAAGCTAATGTTAACTGTTTCTCACTAGGCTGTGCTAAGGGGTGTTCATGTGGGTGATCGAAGGAAGCTGTGTTGCTCAGGTAGGAATTATGCGCAGCAGGTGCTAACGTGGATAATGGTTAACAGGTTTGATGGCTAATTCTGTGTTTTCTTTGGTTTACAGATTGCCCCTGTTCCCTGCTATGTTCTTTAGTTAGTTCTATGCTATGCTCTGCGTTACACTAGGCTCTGTTATTCCAGTTGTTGCTCGCCCCAGCACGCTTGCTCTTAGATTGACTAATCTGTGCTAAGCTAAGCCGTAGGTTTGACGTGGTCGTTCTTGCCCCATGGTCTATGTGCACATTTAATTGTTTATTTGGCTTTCCCCCCACATTTATGGGTCGGCGTGGTATGTTTGCACAAAGGATTTTAGGAGTTTGAGTAACATGGGATTTTCTTTTGGTGGTTTAAGTTTGTACTTAATTTACTAACTTCGTATGAGTTTGAGTTTGGTTACTACTTCATTAATCTTTTGGTTTTCTTTATTTTCTTTTGTTTGCAGTGATTTCTTTATGTTAGTAATTCCCGATTGCTCAAAGAAATGTTTCAATGAATTTATTGGAATAAAGAAGAGATTATTTTTGTACGTTTGCTTTGTTTCTGTCAATCAGTAGCCTGATCGCACTTGTGTATTCCGTAATAGGGAGCTCTAGACCTTATTTTGGAAATTGGTTTGGTCTACCCAAGGACTCTCGCAGTCCTGTCCTTTGTCACGATCCAGGCCGCATCCCCCCGTACTTTACATATGTCTCATGTTTTTGTTTTTCTCTCTGTAAAGATGTGTTTCTTTTCTTGGCCAGGGCTCACCTGCAAAAGGGATGCTAATCTCAGTGTGACTTTTCACAATAAGGTTTAAAAACAATTATAAATTGGACTTATATCGGGGTTAAAGGTTCTATCAAAACAACTGGTAATTCCTCACACTGAAACTTTATTTCTTGCATTTTACCCATTTTATTTTAAGTTTGTTTTGTTATTGCTTCCTGCACCCATCTGCAATGGTTTTTAATGTTTTATGTAAAGCACTTTGCATTATCTTGTAAATGAAATGTGCTATACAAATAAACTTGCCTTGCCTCATGTGGATCATATAATGAATTTGTTTTAATGGATTATAATTGAACTACAATGAATTAGACTGAACTTGACTGGATGTAGAAAAGTTCTTTGAGATGAAGATTTAGTAAAGTGGTGCTTTATAAATAAAGCTTAGCTGAATTGAATTGCTACCATATTGAATGTGATTATTCTAACAAAGATGTTTTGGTAGGCAGTGAATGTCAAAGTAGTGTCAGTGTGATGATACACAGACACGCAAACAGGTGATGTTCAAGCTGAGGAATCATTAAATTTGAATACAGTATTCAAATCTAATGATGACCAAGTGAAGGGCAAATCTACTTATATCATTTATGTGCTATTAATGGAAGGAATAAATTTGTTCATGCTGGTGTTTAGCTACATAATCTCAACACAGATGTTCATCCATGCAGCAAATATAATAGAGAATAGTGTAAGATGTGCTTTTTGTGTGGTGTAAAGCTTAGTGTCCAGACACTTCAGCCTCATTTTAAACCCTGTGTTACAAGACGAAAGAAACATTTGCCTGATTAAATTTACCGTGAAAGTCTGAGAAAATCTGCATTAGCTTTGCATATGAAAGGACCCCCGAGTCCTGCTGCAACCTCCTCTCCAAACGCATCACAGTCTACAGATATCAATTCTGAGAATCAGGAAAAGGATCCACAGCTGAAAAGGTGAGTTTACAAATATCAGCTTTATCAAATTTCTTCAAGTCATTTATCTGGCTGGATAGCTCAGTTGGCAAGGTTTCCATCTCCCGCTCAGGAGGCCTGAGTTTGAATCCCACAGGGGATAAATATTAATACCTTCCAGTAGGGTCCTTAGGCAAGACCTTTAATGCTACTGCCTACCCACCTTCAGAGTGTCGCTTTGGAGAAAAGCATCTGCTTTAAAAAGGAAATTTTCAACACTGTTTTCAGACAACCAGCAAACTGTGCAGTATGTTATGTTTATACCAGAAATAGTAAAATATGATTGATGTGTTGTCATACCAGACCAGGATGGCTGGGTTATTATTGGCTAATGTGTAACACGTAGAGGAAATTCATGCTTCCCATACCCATCAAGTTTCTGCAGATAGCCTTATAAATACTACTTTTTTTTTAGGTCATGTGCATTTTTCTTTTAAGTTTCATAAATTTCTTTCTTCTTTTCTTTCATTCTATACCCAAGCAATCAGTGCAAACACACATCTCAAACTGAATGTAGAGGATCAGAATAAAGAAAAGTCTTATGTAAACTGCTCCCATCACACAAATAATTAGTTAACCATAATCAAATTTAACAGATGCACATGTGTTCTGTTTCCAGTACTGTACTGTTCCTCATCCAGATTTGTGATGTGGTTTCCTTTTCAGTGGGAGTTTGGCAGAATTTTTCTTTTTTTACATGCTTAACATTCTCCATAACTTCATTTAGTTTTAACTTTCTTTCCTCTTTTCAGACCTCCATATAAGAAAATATGCCCGTCAATTTCACCATCGTCGCTGATCTCCAGAAATCAACTGACTTTTTTTCATCCAACTCCTCCACTAACTCAATTCTTCTCAGATGCCTTGTGTTCAGAACAGACTTCCACATCATCACAGCCTTCAGCATCACCAGTGCTCTCCTCATCATCCCGCTCTCCATCTTCATCCTCTACCTGGGATTTCAACAACAGGACAAATGGTGTTTCACATCCACAACAGCAACCAGTCAGTCTGACCTCTTCACGTACAACATGGTCATCATGGGGTTGATTGAAATGTTGGGATCCATCCTTTGTTCTGTTGGTTTAAACACCACTATCTCAGAATTAGGCAATTTCGGGTCAAGGTTGTTCTGCATGACCTGGGCTGTGAAGTTACAGTTTCACACACTGACCTGTGTGGAGCATTACCTGGCTGTTGTTCACCCAGTCAAATATCTGGGTCTGAAGAGTAAGAAAGGGGAAAGGATCAGAAATGTCAACATTTGCTGCATTTGGCTGCTTTTATTTGCATGCATTGGTTTAGCAATTCAAACCAGTGATACTGTGGCTTTGTTCATGGTTTTTAGTGTCTTATCCCTTGCTGTCATAGTTATCTGCTTTTGCACTATTTCCGTTCTCTGTGCTCTAAGGCGTCCAGGCCCTGGGGAAGCAGGAAGGGACAAAGTTGACAAAATCAAAAGAAGAGCCTTTCACACTATCTTAACCATTTTGATTACTCTGTTGGTAAATTTATTTTGGATTCTGATCAGTGATTCTCTGTATATGTCATCCCTGCTGTCCGTCAAAGACAAATGCATAATCATGTTTTCAGGACCCTGGTTCACTCTGCCGTGTTCTTTGGTGTTACCTTTGCTGTACCTGCACCGGGCAGGAAAATTGCCTGGATGTACACAGAGCACTACACGAAGTTCAGAAAACTAACAACAGTAGCTGCGTTTCCATTACCCGTAGAACTACGCAAAACCTAAATATTACAATAAAAAAAAAAACTAATAATGGAACCACCTAAACTTCGAAAAACCTCTCAAATATCACTAAAACGTTGTCGATATGAAAGTATATTGCAAAAGTGTAATGGAAACACTTTTTGTCACATATACACGTCACTGGGCGTGACGTAGGATGCCACGTAACCAGTTCATTTCAAGTAAAGATGGTGCGGTATGACTGGATGCAGAAGGAGACAAAAACCTTTTTACAAATAAAAAGTATAACCGCCATCCTTGATAGCAAACAACAGCAAAACACAAAGTTTGACAAGGAATTACAAATCTCCTTCCTGAGGTTTTTACAAGAATAACGGCTAATGTGCTGAACCACATTCAATGGAAACATCTGCAAATTGCAGTTCTCAAGTTTTAGAAATATTGCTTTTAATTTGCGACAACCTGTAATGGAAATGCAGCTAATGATTCCTTAAAGTAGAACAATGTAACTTTCTGACTTGATTTAATGACAGTGATATCTATTGACACTTATGTATATTTTTGGAGCTGTCGTTGCTCAGCTACATCCTGAGGTTGAGAAATTAGTTTTGGTATAATCTTGCATTTTTACATTTGATGCTTATTAATATGCACTGTCTCTTCTTAACATTAAATAAACTGAGAAAACTTTGGGTTCCAGCATGCTGGGTCACGTTAAGGCAGGGTTTCCCGTCACACAATAGCAAGCAAATGTCATGGTTGGTTCATCAAAGAGACACAAGAGACCATGATTAGAGGAACAGAGAAAAAGAAGATGAGCTAGATAAAAGACAAGAGTCAACATCAGTCTGACTTTTACTGGCTGGAGAGAGCTCAGAGAAAAGACAGGATGTAAGATGGATGCTGAATTACCTGTCATTAGGGGGCGCTGCACTGAGAAAATCTGACTAAATCCCATTTTACTTCTTTAAGGGTGCATTCAAACCAGGATAGTTTGCTAGACTCTAAATGATTAGGGACTTGGTTCAGTGGTGGAGTGCAGTAACAGATATCTCAGGTGCTTGGTTGGCCAGCAAAGTGGATGGAGAGTGTAGCTTTGGTGATTTCACAGTGTGATCTAAACACAGGAATTTTGTTGTGGGAAGTACTTTTAGCTACTTCTCTGAGCAGGAAGCAGGGGGTAAGGAGTACTTTTAATGTACACAATGGAGTGGAACATAGCTTCGGTGGCCTCTTAAATACTGATAGATTTGTTTAATGTGCTAATGTGACGGCACGGCGTCTTGGTTTACTTTTCTGATGTTGTTCCTGGTTAAAGGTAGTTTTTCTCATGGCTAGTGTGTTGCATGTTGGTTTCTAGAAAACTATGAGGCAGACTAGTGTTTCCTGTCACAGTTTAATAATGCTGATGTTCGTTGAGACCTTGGCCTTTACATTGGGCTTGTTATGTGCTTTTTAAGGTGGGCAACTCTAATTTTCTATCCCTTGTAGGGTCAAGCTGGCTGTGGAAGCATCAGTTATGTAAACAAAAAGCATGTCTAGAAAACACTTTTTCACAGATCATTTAAGGGACAATCTCCAAACCAGAAGTGGTACTCGCTATGATTAGCAAAACTTTAGTCTTGCTATGGATTGCTAGTCTGCAGCAATTGTGATCTTAAAATGAGAAAAGACTCTTCGGAAAACCCCTTAACAAATTAGATTATTTGGAAACTTGGTAACTTGGTAACAGTAATATTTAAGATGATCTGTATAAAAAATCTGTTTCTTTTGACGTCCCTGTGCTTTTTGGTGATTACCAAAAAACAACCAATCAGAATTAGAAGGAGTATGACTAGTGCTATTTCTTTTTTACTTTTCCTGTTTCTGTGGTTATGCAGGTACATGCTAGCCTTCTCTGCAGGAAAGGGGACGCTGAAGCACAGCAGAGAGGGAGGAGTTGTTGAAGTTGTGCTTAAAGGTTTAAAGGGACATTTACAAACAGGAAAACATTATTTCATATCTCTGAATTCTGTGTTGGTATTGATGTAGAATAAAGTGCACACATGGTTGATAAAAATACCTTTAGCTCTTTTTTTCAGGATTCTTGAAAGTTTTTTGTGTCATCAACAAAACCATTTATGTAATTATGTACCACAGATTAAAACTTGTTCGGGTTTGAATTGGATTCATTTGGTTAAATTTCAAAGGAAAAGAAAAGCCTTGCAAAGATGTAGAAGTATACGTTTCTATGACAACCAAATTCCAGTTATGGTTCTTTCCATCTTTGGATAGCATTTGAACTTCACCTAAAATAAATTCCTGAAGGGTTTTGTTTCTTCAGTGGCTGTTGAGTGGCAGTACTTTGACAAACCTGGTGTTTTATAATCTATTTCTGACAACTTCCTGAAATTCTGAAACTTAAGTAAATCAGTTTGGCATATGGTTGAATTAATTTAATCAATCAAGAAGACTGATTAGTCTTCTGAGGATTTGATGAATATGACACAAATATAAATAAAATTTTAGCTCCTTTAAAAGCCAAAATATTGGTCTGGATTATACTTGAGACACATGGTTATTGTGCCAGATTTCTCTTTGTTTAACTCAGTGTCTGCGAGACTTGTCTGTTGGTGTTGATGTCTTTTGGACCAGTGGAATAATTGATGAATATGAAAAGATAGGTTAAGCAGACAGGTTGTGTGTGGCTACAGATGATGAAAAATGCAAATTAAAAGTAATGCATTTTTTTGTTTCTTTGCTTTCCCCCCAAAGTCACACTCTACAGGTTACATGTTGCTTCTGACCATGCAAATGACAGAATAAATCACCTGTACTACTTCTGTCCTCCCATTGTCTGAACAACATAAAGTCCTGGTTTCTTATGGACTGGAAAAGATTTTTTACCCTTCCATGTGGTTTCTATTGACCCAACTTTTTCTTTTCTATGACCTACAGAGTACAGAAACTCAGTTTCCCCTGAATTAACTTTGCAAATGGGGCCATGTGTTGCTACTTTGTAACTTGCAAATACTAATGTTTTTTTTTATATATTTATTTTTAATGATTTATTTCAATTGTTGTGTCCCTGCATGTTGTTTTTGCTTTGTAAAGCACTTTGAAATGCTCTTGTGCTTTGATAAAGAGAAACCCAATAAAGTTAAACTCCTACTGAATATGCATCTCTTATGAGTCTTATGAGATACATTGTTCACATAAGAGTCAAGCTACATAACTACGATTCTGTAATACCAACTAGTATCCAGCAGAGGCTGCCAGAGGGGCATTTTCTCACAAAAAAAACACAAGCGATTTTCTTAGCCTGTAACCACTCATGTATCCAAGACATTTTTCTTTTATTTCATCTTAATAGACAAACCTTTGTGGATAGCAAGGCAACTATTTGCATTCATTTTTGTCTGTGCAATATAAGCCATGCATTCATTTATTTTCTCAGCAAGATAAAATACTTTTTGTTAGTTATACAAAGGTTATCTTGTTTAAATAAGGAATAATGCAGCTCAGTTGGCCGCAGCTGTTGTATTAGACCTGATCAGTGGAGAGAAGGGAGATGACTGCTTAACGTTATGTTAAAGCTGTTGAAGGATTTCCAGACAACCAAAAATCCCTGTATTTACAATCACCCTGACATTACAAGTAGTGGTATATATTAATCAGATCAAATTAAAATTAAAAATGTCCTGGATACACTAGTGGTTCGTGGGCCTAAGTGAAGGCCAAGGCTTCAGGTGTCCAGCTCTGGTCCTTGAAGACTTGTAGATGTTTCCTAGATTCAAATTGAATGGCTCCCCTCAAAAGCTTGTTGTGAAGTGCTGCCAAAAAATGTTGACTGCTTAATCTGATTCAGGTGAAACATCCAAAACCTACAAGACAGTGGCCCTCAAGGGCAGACTTTGGACACACCAGGCCTCCTGATTTTTTTTATTTTATTTATTGTGTGAGAAAAGGGCCCTGTGGTAGCCTCTGCTGGATACTGATTGGTACAGCAAAATTAGAGCAATGTGGCTTTGAATGTAACCTCCATGGAATGTTATACCTCACTCTACGAGTGACTACAAAGTATAATGAGTACATAATGTGTAATTAATGATTTAAACATGTGTGTCATTAGGCCTTTTTTAGGGGTTTGGAGCTACTCTAAAGTGTATTTAAGCGCCCTTAGAAAGTCAGAAATTTATTGATTTCATTATTGGATTTAATGTTTGTGATGTTAGTGATCATTTGAGCTGTGTTAAGCGATGTCTGGAACACCTGGAGTAAAATCCAGTTTGTTTATCACTGCTGCCCATTTTCATTCTCGCCTTTCACTCCAACTGCAGCTGCATCTGCATACAACACCGTGAGTCTGTTATTGATATACAGATGGATGAAGAAATGGATATAACTATTCTAAAAGATGAAAGTCAGTAATGGTCATTAAGTCTAGCTGATTAGCAAAATCTTAGCTTGATGTTGAGTTCTGTTATTGTTTGGTTGGCTCCAAGTGGCAACCTCTGACACGGCCGAAGACCGCGGTACAAAGAAGCAGACCCAAATGCAGAACACTTAGTGAGACAAGGAATGAGATGCAAACAATGTTTATT
>JBAFTC010000006.1:2804960-2815082 GCA_037177435.1 Melanotaenia nigrans | reverse complement strand
TGTCCGACCCTCGAGCAGCAGATGTTTAGGAAGTTGTCTGTAGGATGACTGACAGCTGATTGGTCGCTGTGATGAAGTGTTTTCCTGCCATTCGTAGTTTCCACCAGAGGTCTGACGACCAAAGATGGTCCAATCCTTCCTTGGATGTCTGAGCGAATCAGCAGTGATCATTATCATCTGCTCCGTCTCTGCTTCGAGTTAACATCTGCTGTCTGTTTCAGGTACGAAGTGTGAGGAGGGCTTCCTGTCTGGTCTCCAGTGGAAATCGCAGCTTATTTCCAGGTTGGTGTCCGACCCTCGAGCAGCAGATGTTTAGGAAGTTGTCTGTAGGATGACTGACAGCTGATTGGTCGCTGTGATGAAGCGTTTTCCTGCCATTCGTAGTTTCCACCAGAGGTCTGACGACCAGAGATGGTTCAATCCTTCCTTGGATGTCTGAGCGAGTTTTGTTCTAGTTGGGAACGTCATTGTCCCGTTTATCCATCTGACCACACTTTTCCTGTTTCCTTTGTTCCTGCAGGTGGAAGAGAAGCTGCTGCCGATTGCTGGTGATGGAGTTTATTTAGTTGAAGTTGTTGTTTTCATATCCTGTGTTCATGAAGAAATAAAATCCCCCAGATGGGAAGTGAAGCTGGATTGAGTTGCTTGTCTTCTTTTAAACCCTTGTTCTTTTAGTTTTTTTTCCACAAGTGAATCTTTAGTGTCAGTCGGGGTTACAAGAAGCTGTTTGTTAGTGAAGTGAGGAGATGTATGTAAATAATTTCCATCTGGGATAAAAGGGAAATGGGTATAAATGCGGAGGAGGTGGCGACCTGCTCTGGACCTGTGGCTTTGGAGAACTCACATGATGAAATGTAACTTTAAGGAAATCCTCCATCTTCGTAACCCTGTTTTAATTCTCAGTGGAACACGAACAGATGTTTAAACTGAGGTTTTACCAGCTCGTGGAAAATATCGGAAAGTTATAATGGGCATCAAAAGGCTGGTACAAATAACTGGAGGAGTTTAATAAGACAACTGGCAACATGTCAGTAACATGATGGTATAAAAACGTTTCAGAGGCAGAGTGACAAACATGGACCAGTTAGACTGAAACACGGTTCTGGATCTTCATGTGGTAGCTGCTCTGCCAAACAGCTGTTATCTGTGTGTGTGCGTGTGATTAAAGGTCAGTTTTTAAATGGCTGTGTTACCTGTTTTGATGTGTGAAAGTTTGATGTGCATGAAATGCCATGTAAAGCACTTTGTGTTGCTTTAGGCATTAAAGTTTGATTTGTTTAAATTTGCGATGAAAAATTAACCTAGTTTTTCATTTTTACAAATAGTTTTCTGTTACTACTTTGCTTTTTTTCTGAAAATGAGCTCACATTTGCCTTAAAATAGTAAATCCTCTCAGTTTCAACATCTGTGTTTATGCTACATGGAGAAAAATTCGTTTCATGAGTGTCACAAATTGTTTTCAGTTCTTTATTTGTATTTTACAACATCCCAGCTTCTGCTACACAGAATAAATCTTGACAAGAACTCAAGCTCAGAATAAACTGGTGGACGATCAAAACCCATCAATGGTCCCTCGCGTTAGAAGTTTTAATCCTCGTGGGCTTCCGTACTCCGCCCTCTTACCGCTAACTTCCGGTCCTGACGCGGCTACAGCGGAGGACAGAAGGCAGGATGGCGGGTGTGCACCACCAGGTGAGTGGAAACCTGTTTAAAACGCAGCTGTTCTGTTAATGAAACCTTAAATGAATAAAGGTTTAAATGAGTCCAGACATGGCGGTAACGTGGTGACGTGTCGCGGCTAACAGGCTAACTAGCTGCGAGGTTGTGGACAGCTGTCACTGGAGGCTCCTGCTCTTCAACGTGGCAAAACATCGGTGTCTTATCAGAGAAAACAACTTTATCTTTTTGTTTACTGTCATGAAACGAGGTTTTATTGACTGAACCAGGCTGTTATTGACTGCAGAGAGATGTGTTAACCTACATTTAGGTGTCCAGGGAGACTCACAAATCTCCCAGCTGCTGCTATTTCTGTCTGATTACAGGGCGACCTGCTGAAGATGACACACAGAGAGAACTGGAAGTGAGTGCTGCCACTTTCCTCACCATGACACACTCTAAAAACTCTGATTTTAAATCTTAATCCTGGTCTTTGCGTGGCAAGGCTGCAGGTCCTCTCTATGTTGAAGCCTGACTGAATCTTGTGTTTTCCCCACTCCTCCTTATTCAGGATGCAGCATGAACATCTGCACGTGAAGCACAGAGGACACGAGGCCATGCACGCAGAGATGGTGCTGATCCTCATCGCCACGCTGGTGGTGGCTCAGATCGTCCTGGTCCAGTGGAAGCAGCGACACCACCGCTCCTACAATGTGAGTTTCAGAGCAAACAGAAACCACCTGCAGCTCTGCAGGTCGGGGCTTAGTGAATGCAATCATTATAATTACAGGCTAAGAGAACATTTCTCTGCTGTGCCAACCGTGATTCGGGGATAATCTGAGATCTACGTGTGGGAAAAATGGTGCAGAATGTCTGTAGGGACTTTCTGGGTGTATTTAAATGCGGTTTGGATCTTTCTGTGGTTTCCTGTGTGCTACCTGTTCTAAACAGATAACCCTCTACTGTGGTTGAAATAAGCACAACTTTCCACAGGATGTTTACTCTTCTGTCTCTACTGAATCTGTAGCTTCTGAGCTCTGAGTATGTGATTTTCCACCTGTTCCTCAAACTAAGGTCCAGCTACAGTTTAGCACAAGAAGTAAGGAAATTAGTGTTGGGCTGATTGTTTCTCCACAGGTTGGTGGATTAGTCACATTTATATTAAGGTATAACTAGCGAGCATGGTGCTTTTGTAGAATGAGCAACATAGCTAACAATGTGGGCAACCACCACCCAAAAAATGATTCAAAATCCCCTGTAATATCCTCCTGTTGGTATTGGCCACATGTTAGCTTTAGACTTTATTCATTTTCCAGCGTCAGGGACCTCAGTAGTGTAGAAGATCCATACACAGCGACAACAGCCTGGTACCACCTCATCATTCCTCATCCAGGAGTTGAAGATTAGATAAAACTTTATTCATCCCTCAGGGAAGTTAGGAGTTCCAGCAGCAGTGCAGCATCATGAATAAACATAAATATAAAGTTAAAAGAAAACTCAGTACACAGGAAAAAACAAGGTAAAAAAATGTTAGAAATCTGCAAAGAAGAAGACTAACGCACCCGGTCCAGTTTGCATTGTGGACCTCTTGGTCTATAGTGATGTTGGTGTCTTCATCCATGCAGCAGTTTGTCCAGAGATTCTTCCTCTGCTGCTCCACCAGGGAGTCCAGCTTCATCCCAAACACAGAACCAGGATCAGCAGCATCCTCTTCTCCCAGATCCTGGAGGTTCTCTGTGATGATCCTGGTTCCGATGGGAGAACATCCTGGAGGATGGAGATGTGGGGTCACTAGAATCTCATTCAGACATCTGTGTCTCCGGTGGCCTTTATACATCGATGACTGGACCACACCTGGCATCGCTTGAGTCTCAGAATGAGGCTGAACACCAACAGGAGGACATTGCAGGAGATTTTGGCTCATCGTTTGGGTGATTAACCGCATGTTTAGCTGTGTTGCTCATTCCACAGAAGCGCGGTTCTCACAAGTCCTACCTGGTTGTAAAGCTGAGGAGTCAGGCTTTCCAACAATGTGTAATACTACATCGGTCAGTCTTCTGTGCCAACCATGATTTTGGGATAATCTGAGATCTACGTGTGGGAAAAAATGGTGCAGTAATGTCTGTAGGGACTTTCTGGGTGTATTTAAATGCGGTTTGGATCTTTCTGTGGTTTCCTGTGTGCTGTCGTTGTAAACAGATGACCCTCTGCTGAGTAGTCAGGCTTTCTAACAATGTGTAATACTACATCGGTCAGTCTTTTTAAAGGAGAGAAATAATAACCAAGCAGAAATGTCCGTATATTGTGCTTGTTAGTTTATCTCTGGGGACATTCACGATGTTGCTGTTGGTCCTCTTCAAGCAAGCCCTGTAATTATATAATTATTTAATAAGTATAAATAAATACGTTGTTAAGTCTGTGTGGGTGTGGTTGTGTAACCATGATCTAAGTGTGTGTTTTCTTTGGGCTGTGACCTGTCAGAACTGTTTCATGACATTTGAGTTCTTAAAATTCCTCCCGTAACCCGGACCCAGCTCATGACCTTTGGGCCATGTAATAACTGAGCTGTAAATTCCAGATTAAACCTCATTAATCTGAGTTTGGAGTGAAGGAATGACTACAGTGTGGTGACCCGTCTGTCTCCTGCAGCTGGTGACTCTGGTCCAGATGTGGGTGGTTCCTCTTTACTTCACCATCAAACTGTACTGGTGGAGGTTTCTGTCCATGTGGGGGATGTTCTCCGTCGTCACCAGCTACGTCATCTTCAGGGCCACCCGCAAGCCGCTGTCCTGCCGGACGCCGAGGTAAGACGCCATCAACCTGCTGCTTTTAACCTGGGTCTGGGGAGTGGATGTAGGACCAGTGGTTCAGCCAGACCTGGACCTGATATTAGTCTGTCCTTCCTGCCTTCTTTCATTCTGGTGTTAAATGGTTAATAGAGAATTATTGATCATTGGAGGCTTTATTTGATTGATGAGAACAGTTTAAACGTCCTGATCAGACATCAGTTCTTCATTTTTACTTCCAGACTTTCTTATCTTTGAAAGTAATCTTGATGAGTAGTTCTGCAGCTTTCTGAATATCCCAGTTTTTTCTGCCTGTTTCGCTCATTTTTTAATCCTTATCTTGGAGGACTGCGGTTTTTCTAAACTATGAATCATTCAGACATTAAAAAAGGCCCCTAACGATGTGTCAATAACTTTTAAATAGATTTATTTTCATTTTTATTCAGCTGTCTGTAACCAGGAGGATCCCAACACAGGAAATCAGCAACAGTCTACAAACCACAGAAAGACTGTTTATAAACATGAATGGAAGCAAGAACCAAGAATCAAATATAAAATAGGAACTAAAAGTAGTGAAGGGTCAGTAAATGCATCTTTGGATCTCCAAAGATCGGACAAAAAACAGGATTTTAGCAGCATCAAGGTGATTCCCAAAGATGTTGGCTGGAAACTTGGCCAGTCCCCGTGTCGTTGGTCCTCATAACATTAGAAGAAACTAAACAGGAAGAAATACAGCAGCTGATCAGGATCTTAAAGGGATGTCCTGGAGAAATAGGAACAAATCCAGCAAAGACCTGAACCAAGACCTGAGAGATGCATCTGGAAACGTGGATGCCAGTAAGCCAGAAAAGGCTGAGGTATGTCACATGACTCATAACTGGACTGAAGATCAGGGCAACAGGTCTGACGGAGGGATGGATCCTCTTCAGAACCCGGACCTTAGCCTTACCGAAGCAGTGTGGGATCACATAGACAGAGAATGGAACAAAAGGCAGAAACATCCAAAGTAGATTTTTGTGAAATCTTTCAGGAATCCTGGAGAACGTTCTGGAGAAGGAAAGTTTGTCTAAGCTGGTTCAGGCTGAAATGAAAAACAGTATTTAAGTGTTTATGTTAAATGTTTCAGATGTGGGGTTCCTCCTCCTCCTCGCTCTGAGAATGTGCAGAAAGAGTTGAAGTTTTTGTCCCCCTGACTTTGTGTTGGATTTTCAGGATGGTCTATAAATGGTTCCTGCTGATCTACAAGCTGAGTTACGCAGTGGGCGTTCTGGGCTACCTGGCCATCATGTTCACCATGTTCGGCTTCAACGTCTTCTTCAGGTGGGTCTCTGATGGCTGAACCCCAAACCAATCACACACTTCAGATCCTCACACATCTAAGAAAGCAGGAAGCAGGAAGCTAGAGGCGGATTTCTACCTCCGTTAACACAGCCAGCGCTGCTGGTGGAGAGAGAGAGTAACGCTGTTTATAAGAAGAAAATGTAACATCAGTGACAGCTTCATATTTTGTTGTAGTGTTTTGATGACCTGCTATATTTATGTTTATTAATATGTACTGTCCCTCTTTAAAACAGTAAAACATGTAAAGAGCCAGGAAAGCAGTTTGAAACCAGCTTGTCTGCATCAGCTCCTCCATGGCCGACCTGTAACAGCAGGTGGTGCTGATGTGCTGGTATACTCAGCCGTATGTCCTCAGTTTGTGGTGTTAAAGTGTTTTACTGAACTAATGCTAAGTACATGTTTGGTTCCAATTAATAGTCATTTATAACCCTTTTAAATTCTCGGTGGAAGATGGATTTATTTAAGCAGCTCTGATTTATTTGATTTTTTTAATCACCTCTTTCTTTGTGCAGGATCAAGGCGGAGGACTCCATGGATGTGGGGGTGATCATGCTGTTTTACGGGCTCTACTACGGCGTCATGGGCAGAGACTTTGCTGAAATCTGCTCTGACTACATGGCTTCTACCATCGGGGTAAACAGCACTAATTCCTCGTCGTATGTCTCAGCCTGGTTTAACAGCTGGTGAATCTCACACCAATATTTAGCATCTCTGAAATGTGTGTAGCCTGCTTGTATTAAAATGTCCTCAGGAAACGGGAAGTGCTTGTTTTTCTGTTAACTTTAGTATTTATTTTATTTAGCTAAATCCTGTGTGTGTTTCCAGTACTACAACCGGGGAGGAATACCCAGCAGGAACCTGAATGACGACATCTGTGCAGTGTGTGGTCAGAGGATTCTCGTAGAGGTGGAGGAGGAAGGATTTATAGAAAACACCTACCAGCTGTCCTGTGGACACATGTATCCTGAGACTGAGTCCAGTTTTTTCTTTACCAGGTCCAGATCAGAGTTTATAGATGCTGTAGAGAAACATGTCTCAATTCGGATGAAACATGAAGACTTATGTTTGTTTTGTTTTTTTCTGACAATGACCAAATAACGATATTCAGCCTTAATTCGCCCCACCCACTAAGATTCCACGAGTTCTGCATACGTGGCTGGTGCATTGTGGGTAAGAAGCAAACGTGTCCGTACTGCAACGAGAAGGTCGACTTGAAGAGAATGATGAACAACCCGTATCCTTTTCTCATGAAAGAAAAAAAAGAAATTAATCAATTCGCAAACTTAACAATCAACCATAAACTTAACTAATAAATGTTGAACTTTGTAATCAGCCTGGCAACTTAACACTTAGACTTTAAACTTAATTATCTGACTGTAAATTTAACAGTCGGATCATAAACTTAATCGGATCATTAACTTGAAATTCATAAACTTAACAATCAAGTCCTAAACTTAACAAGTTGCAAAACTGACAGATTGTAAATGTAGCGATCAGACTGTAAACTTAACCATAAAGTCCTAAACTTAACAATTAAGTCTTACACTTAACAATAAGACTGTAAATGTTACTATCAGATCGTTAACTAATCAGCTTTTATATAATTATTTTTTCTTCAAACTTGCTGTTTGGTTTTCAGGATTTTTTCCATAAACTTAATTTAAGTCGTGAGGTTAAATAAACATTTGAAGCTTATATTTATCTGGTTACTTCCTCTGTGTTTGACAGTACGAGAACTTTAGATTCTGATTGGTTCACCAAGGGTCAAATATACTGCATCTGGAGAAATATTCACAGTGCCTCACTTTTTCCACATTTTGTTATGTTACAGCCTTATTCCAAAATGAATAAAATTAATTTTTGTCCTTTAAAATTCTACACAACGACAATGTGAAAAAAGTTTTGTTTTTTTTCACATGAATCACATGAAGCTCAAAGTGAGCTCAGGTACATTCTTAATTGGAGTCCACCTGTGGTAAATTTTTCTGTAGACCTCAGACAGGATTGTCTTGACACAGATCTGGGGAAGGGTACAGAAAAATATCTGCTGCCTTGAAGGTCCCGAGGAGCACAGTGGCCTCCATCATCCATAGATGGAAAAAGTTAAGAACCACCAGGACTCTTCCTAGAGCTGGCCAGCTGCCTAAACGATCGGTGAAGGGCCCTAGTCAGGGAGGTGACCAAGAACCTGATGGTCACGCTGTCAGAGCTGCAGCATTCCTCCTCCTCTTCATCAGGTCTGTATGATAGTGGCCAGATGGAAGTCATTCCTTAGTTAAAAGCTTGTGGCAGCTGGCCTGGGGTTTCTCAGAACATGAAAAACAAAATTCTCTGGTCTGATGAGACAAAGCTTGAACTCTTTGGTGTGAATGCCAGGCGTTATGTTTGGAGGAAACCAGAAACCGCTCATCACCAGGCCAATATCATCCCTACAGTGAAGCATGGTGGTGGCAGCATCATAGTGTGGGGATGTTTATCAGCAGCAGGAACAGGGAGACTAGTCAGGATAGAAGGAAAGATGAATGCAGCAATGTACAGAGACATCCTGGATGAAAACCTGTTCCAGAGCGCTCTTGATCACAGACTGGGGTGACGGTTGATTTTTCAGCAGGACAACGACCCAAAGCACACAGCCAAGATCTCAAAGGAGTGGCTTCAGGACAACTCTGTAAAGGTCCTTCAGTGGCCCAGCCAGAAACCAGACTTCAGTCTGATTCAACATCTCTGGAGAGATCTAAAAATGGCTGTGCACCGACATTTCCCATCCAACCTGATGGAGCTTGAGAGATGCTGCAAAGAGGAATGGGTGAAACTGTCCCAAGATGGCTGTGCCGAGCCGGCGGCATCATATTTAAAGAGACTTGATGTAACTGCTGCCAAAGGTGCATCAACAAAGTGTTGAGTAAAGGCTTTAAATACTTATGTACACGTGATTTCTTAGTGTTTTATTTTTAATAAACTAGCAAAAATCTCTCTCTGAAAAAAACCTTTCACATTGTTATTATGGGGTATTGTTTGTACAATGTTGAGGATTTTATTCCATTTTAAAATAAGGCTGTAACATAACAAAATATGGAAAAAGTGAATGGCTGTGAATTCTTTCCAGGTGTGCTGTAGTATTAAGTTTAGTACTCTGTAACAGCATGATCAGACAAAAATGAAGAAAAGTTTTAAACAATGAGGAATCTTTTGATTAAAGAGAAAATCTTTCTCAAAGGTTAAATGAACCTGACTGCTCTTTCCACTGAATACTGCAGTTTTCTCCTCAGCTTCTTCATTTCCATCCAGATGGGAGAAAACTCACGTTCTGTACGGGCAGCTTCTCGACTGGCTCAGGTATTTGGTTGCCTGGCAACCCATCATCATTGGTATCGTTCATGGAATAAACTTCTCGCTGGGCCTTGAGTAGAGCCCTGTGGAACGCCGCTGCAAGAACCCAGTTAAACTGTTAAAGTCGGGATCCACGCCGCTGCGTTCGTGGTGATGGACTGAAGGCTCGCTCCGTTTCCAGAGTCGGCTCAGGTGGTCCGGGTCTTCATGAGCAGAGGACACCGAAGTATCAAACTATGAGCAGATCCAGTATCTGGAAGATGGGACTCCTGCATGTTGTTTCTTTTTAAGCATTTGCTTTGTATCGTGTCAAAAAAAACAAAAAAAACAGAACAAAAAAAAGGTTATTTGCACACTCCTCCTGCTGGTTAGTTTTACACGTCTGACCAGTTTCTGCTTTTTTTTTAAGCTGCAGCCCTTTTGCACAATGATGGTTTTTAAAAAAACTGTAGCCATGAAACGTGTTTTCATCTCATGTAGCTTTGTTACCGTTGGTTCGTCTGAAGTGTCTTTTGTCTTTGAATTCACATGATAACTAATTTATTGTTGGGTTGTAAATGATCGGCTTCTAAACATTCGGCAGCTTGAAGGTGAAGTTTTTATCCATCAGGAAGAAAACTGAAGGTGTGCTGCTGGTAACAACTTTGTATTAAATTAATATTTATAAACCTTTCATTAGGTTTCTGTCATGTGTTCAGTAAATAATCACTGTTACCTTCAAATTCAAGTGTTAAAATTCATGTTTTGAGAAAGAACTGCTGAATCCTTACCTGTGATAATGCATCTAATCTTTTATGAACATAATTTTAACAATTTGTTGACAAATGGAGAATCTATTTTACATAAAACTGAAGTTATGAAAGATTGAAATGTTTCCTAAAACCTAAACCTCCAAGGCCAAAGCACTAATGTGCTGCTTTGTTCTGTAAAATAATGTTAAATAAAAATATTTCAGCTTTGTGACATGGTGCATTATCCTGCTGGAAGTAGCATCAGAAGATGCTCCACT
>JBAFTC010000006.1:2692031-2704038 GCA_037177435.1 Melanotaenia nigrans | reverse complement strand
GTTTCTGAACTTATAAACAATATCTTGTCCTTACCAGGTTGTAAAATTTGGCAAATATAATCTTAGAGTTTATCCGTTACATAACACACCGTGGCACCCTTACTGCTTTCATGCAAAGCTGTGCCAGTGTTGAGGTGTGTGTTCGCACAATGTCAAGGAGGAAAGACATCATCAATGATTTCAGAGAAGCACCTGTTGCTGCCCAGCAAACTGGGAAGGATTAAAAGGACCAAACTATTTGGAGTCCATCATTTTACAGAGTGGAAGATTGTTAAGCGGAAAACAATAAAGACAGATGCCGTCTTACGGGGAGTGGACGTCCAAACAAATTCAATCCAAATTCAAACTTCAATGCACAGAGAAATTGGAAAAAAAGGCCCCAAGAGCTACAGCACCAGTCAACAGTTTGGACATGTTTTCTCATTAAATCTAATGGGAAAGTGTGTCCAAGTGTTTGACTGGTACTGTACATCGCAGACTCTCCAAGCCTCAGATAGCACGTTAAATGTTAAAGTTCATGACAGTCCAGTTGAAAAAGCATGGCTTGTTTGGAAGGGTTGCAGGGGAAAGCATCCTCTTTTTAAAAACATGGCAAAACTGCATCTGAACAAAACACAAGACTTCTGAAACAATGTCAGACCAGACCAAAGTGGAGTGGAGAAAAAACAAATCCAGCACATCAGCACAAACATCTTATAGTAGCTGGTAAACACGGTAGTGGAGGGATGATGATCTGGCCTTATTCTGCAGCCACAGGACCTGGACACCTTACAGTGAATGAGTGGACACTGAGGTCCTCTGGATACCAAAGTATTCTAGAGTCAAAGTGAGGACATCTGTCTTACAGCTAAAACTTGGCTGAAACCATCTGGTGCAACAGGACGATGATCCCAAACACATCAGCAGATCAAAAAAGAAAAGAACCAAGGTGTCGACATGATCCTGTCAATGTCCAGACCTCAACCTGGATTTCAGTGCAGAAGCACGTATAAACCTCAATGAACTGAAGCAATGTTGGAAAGAAGAGTGGTGGATCTTTGGGTGAACACAGTTTTCCACAAACTGTGTCTGCATTTACTGCAGTTTTATGACTTGGTGAAGTTTTAGAAAATAATTGAGAAAATAGGCAAATATATAATTAAATAATTGAAACACAAATGTTAATACACACAAAACATTGATTTGATACTAATTTAATCATGTTTGGTATACAAATAATACTAGTTGAATCATTTCCTGCTGCTTCTGTTGTACGGTGCATTCGCAGTTTTTGTGCTGTAGAATCATTTAGGTTCACAAACATTAAAAGTCATGAACAAGTTGATACAGGTTTAAACTGTTTAGTAGTGGAAGTGGATTGCATATTCACACACTTTTGTAGCTCTGTTATAAGTTTAAAAACAAAATTAATTAAACTGGTTAACTTGTTTACTCTAAATGTCTTGTCTGTTGATGTTTTTCATTCATTTCAAGTACAAATTCGGTATAGCAACCTCATACATCCCACCGCATATTAAAAAGTGCTAATTAAATTCTATTTGGGCCCCATAAAGGCTGAGGCAGGCCCTGTGTGGAGCAGATGTCTTGAAGAGCTATTTAAGCTCAAATAATCTCCAACGGCTCTCTTAAACATGACAATGAGTTCACTGTACTCCACTTTACGCCACAGTCACCAGATCTCAATTCAGCCGAGCTTAGATAGCTAACCCTGGTTCTCAAGGCCTGCTGTCCTGCAGGTTTAAGATGTTTTCCTACTGCAACACACCAGACTCAAATTAATGGATCATTAACAGACTCGTGCAGAGCTTGACATTAAGCTATTGGAGAGCGATTAAATTTGAATAAGGCGTGTTGCAGGAGGGAAACATCTAAAACCTACAGAACAGTGGGCCTGGAGGACCAGGGTTGGAGATCCTTAATAAATAGTGCAGTTTTTGGATGTGGTGGAACAGGAGATTCTCATCATGGATGTGCAGCTTAAAAATCTGCAGCAACTGTGTGATGCTGAGGAATGTTTCCAATACTTTGTTCAAGCTATGACACCAAGAATTAAAGCAGTTCTGGAGGAAAAAGGGGGTCCACCCCGGTTCTAGAAGGTGGACCTGATAAAGTGGCTTCTGAGTGTAGAAAAGAGACTAAATAAGTTGGAGGTTCTACATAATTGTGTATTTAACCTTTGGAAAATACAAAACTTTTTTTATGTCATGTCTACTTTATATTAGACTGTAAGTCAGTGCTAATGCTAAATATTTTTATATTATTTTAAAAGTAGTATTTTTAAAAAAAAAATATTAAACTATTGTGAAATGAGAGCAAAACCCACAACAGCTGAAGTGAACACTGAATCTTTATTGATGGAGCAGAGTTCAGTCATTGATCTGTACAGAGTTGAGCAACAGAGAGGACATCAGGTCCCTGCAGGAACATTGAACAGGTAGCGCTAACAAACAGGTCAACGACCTTTACACAGCGAGCGGAACAAAAATATAAAAATCAGTAAAAATAGGTTTGTGGTTTGACATTAAAATATGTTCATGCTTTGACATTTTCAAGTCATTTTAGATATTCCAAACAGCTCAGCAGTAAACAAGGATTTAACTCTTTTTTGTCACATTTATTTAAGATGTGCATAAGCCTGTGTTTGACGTTATTTTCTCGTTAGAAGGCAGCTGGTCGGACGAACATCCGAACAGCCTTCAGGCTGTAAGTGGCTGGTTTGTACGTCACCCACACGACTCCGTTCTCAGTCTGGTACGGTGTGTTTGTTTTGGGGTCATATGTGCCTTTGTAATAAATCCCATTTAAGTTTGCAGACTGGCATTTGTTGTACCACCACCCACCTCCGTACACCTCTGCACAGTTCTCCTCCCACTCATCGTTGTCTTTGTCAAAGGTGCTGAATTTCATCCCGTTGTGAGACAAGTCAGACGCCTTCTCAGACTTGGGCATCACCAAAGCATCCCCAGCATCCCCGGTGTACCCGGAGACATGCAGCGGGTACCCGTCCGCTTCCGAGCCCACCCTGACTGTGTACTCAGCAGTGACTACACCCCCCTCCCAATCCTCCAGCTCCACCTTCAGTATTGTCTCACCCTGATTAGTCAACAAGTGGAGGTTCTGGTTGCCTAACCAGAACTCCCCCTTACCCAGAGTATCGACTGAACCAAACCCTTGGCGGTATTCGGCCCAGGTGCGGTTGAAGCTGAGTGTGCCACTTTCTCTCTGCTGGACTAACAACCACCCACCCATTAGCCCCTCCTGCTGACAGTAAACTTCTACCTCCACCTGGGAGTCGGTGCCACCAGGTTTGATCTTAAACAGGCCATTTGTTTCCCCTTTCAGGTGCTTCTCGTAGGCTTCGACACAATCTGCAAACAGAGGGGCACACCGTAGACCTGCAGTTAGCGTTGACCAGATTTAGTTCAGCTGGTTGAAACTGACACCAGAGATAAAAACTTTTCAACCTAAACTACCTAATTTCCTTCATAACCAACCCATTTACAGCAGTTGGCAGGATTTTATGACACATTTCTTGGTTAAAAGAGGGCAGTAGAGACAACGTGCTAGGTGGTTCTGGTGGTACTTGTGTACAGTTGTTCACATGAAGTTTAACCATATAATTCAATGTTGGTTGAGGCCTAAACAAAAAGTTCGGGGAGCAAAAAATGTATTTTTATTTATTGTTTTGGAAACTTTACATTTGCTCATCTAAAAATATTCAGTCACAGGAAAATTTACTCCAAAACTTTGCTAGGTTACATTTAGCCAGAATATTTCCACTCTAACGCACATGAAGCAAAGAAATAAAGAAAGCTGTATTCACTTTGTATTTTGGTACATAGGGCTAGCTAGCAAGCTAGCTGACGCTAACACATGCTATCTAGCTGACTCTTATCTTCTTTGCTTTGCAGATTTTACTCCAGGTCTGATGTTTTGGTACCTTTTCCTACAAAATCATCCTGCCGCTCGACACGTGTGCTCTTCACACTCCTGGCGTGGAAATCAGGAACGTCATCTTCTGTGTTGTCGGTCAAGAATGCTCCGAGGTCAAGCCCTACGTCCCCGCCAAATGAATCCAGAAGACCAGACTTGAAATCTCCCAAGAGGCTTCCCTTTGCACCACCAGTATGAACACTCTTGGTAGATACTGAGGAGGAGGAGGAGGAGGAGGAGGAGGAGGAGGAGGATGTGTGGCTGAGGGTGGGGAACAAGGAGCCCAATCCTTTGTCGATGCTCACCGTCTGGCACTCAGGTCCTCCATCAGTCACCTCCTCTACTCTTTCCACTTGTCCATCTTTTGTGTGAACCACTGTCCTCTTGATGCTCTTGGTGCAGCTGACAGTTTTGGTGGACACGCGGCTTGAACTGGTAATGCTGGGACCATCAAAGCTTTCAAAAACACCAGTATCGCCACGTCCGCTAAATTCGGTGATGGACTTTGAGGAAGTTGTAGAAGTGGAGGTGGCTGAAGATGATGCAGGTGAGGTTTTGGAAGGTGCGTAGGAAGTACCTGGAACCTTGGAGATGGTTGCTGGAGAAGAGCTGGAGCCTTCCTCCTCCAGGATCAACTGGATAGTTTTAACCTGGAAAAAGAAGATTATAGAATAAGTGCAAATAGTGGCCTTATGGTAAAGTCTACAGTATCTCCATTTTTCAAAGATTAATTTTAACAATCAAACAAGATAATGTGAAACTTGTGGTTTTTGGTACCCAGAGACAAACACTGCTCAAAGAGTCATTCTCCTGCATTGTAAAGTCTACTGATAAGGGTCTTATGTTGCATTGGGGAAAATAAAGTGTATGCTTCTTGCAGGGAAACCGGACATGCACGAGCTCTGCAAATATCTTCAGTTTCAGGGGTGTTAATACTGGGCCGCTAATGCATCTTTGTAAGTTTAAAATATTTTAAAAGCAGCAAAGTCAACTTGAATGTGCAGAACTGTTAGGATGTGCAAAGATATAAATGTTAGTAAAACCAGTGTCCACATTGCTGCCTAACGAACAGCTACAGCTAACATATGTACAGTTACTGTATAAGTGAAATGAGTAATGGTAAAATGTTTGTTACACTCAACATCTCAAGACATTTTCATTATTTTTATTATGATAAAAAATATAAGTCTGTTCAATGAAGTATAATTTCCTCAAAATTTTTGAGAAACCGAAAGTAAAGTCCTGCCAATAAATTTTGGTTCCCAGGACGGTTGTTCTGTCCTGCAGGGAACTTTTTTTTAAGTTTTGTTTGGCTGGTAAATATGGAAGTCGAGATCAGCCATGATAGAAAAATATTTGAATGCCATTATTTTAAGATAATGAGTTAACCCTCCAGGGTTGGTGGTCGCATATCAGATTTAAGCAGATTTAAGCAAGAGCAAGAGCAGCAAGACAGAAACCTGCAGAATCTCCCTTCCAACGTCTTTCAACAATGCAGACCCAAAACTACCTTCCAGTTTTGAAAGTGTGTTTATAAGCTGAGTAAAATCTGATTTATGATCAAACAAAGTGTACAGCATACATATTATCTTTGCATTTGGAGCAGGAAAAAATGGTAAAAACGGCTGGTTTTAAGGTAAGAAAAAGAAAAAGAAAAAGCGTCATAAAAACCTAATAACCTCTTTCATACTAGTGGAAAATGCACCACATCCACCAATCAAAAATAGAAACAAAAATAGGATAAAGAGATGCATTTGGTTGCTGAGGAAGAGAAGAAGTTGGAGTAGCCAAACTCCACGACAAGCTGATTAAAGTGCTGCCTCCTGGTGGACAGGAGGACTAACACACCCTGCAAATGTCCAACCTGTAATGTCCTCCTAAAACATTTTAAATGGCATCTTCTGGTGATAATGGATCGTTTTGTAAATAGTTGTACAAAAACTGCCTGAACCATTGCTGCATTTTGATGTAAATAGTTGTTTATAACTGGTTATTAAATTTGTTAAGTTTTAAAATCAACTGTTTTTATTTGTATTTTAAGTTAACAAAATGTTTTGTCAAGCTGGTTTGTGGTCATGTCACACAAAAAGGTTGTGCTGAAAGGAATTAAAGAAAACAATGTAGATAAAAAGTTTTAAAGCTGAAATATGAAGGTATAAATAAAAGTAATCAGTAACGGTCAATTACAGTAGACCTCGGGTGTTAACCGTCTTATCTAAAGATCATTTATGTCACTATATCAGAACAACTAAATTTGCTTTAAATTCTAATATCGTGTAAACCTTCGTGAACATTTTTGTCACATTAATTACGAAAATATCAATTTAACCTCAGAAGAAACAAGCTGACAAGTTTGATGTTTACTGGTAATGAATGTGAAATCAGCAAGTTAAATTAAGATTTGTTTGCAAATGTTAATGCAAACTAAAGAGTTTTATCGCTCACCTCAGGGAACATGTCCGCTTTCTGTTGTCCCGCCACGTCCTTAGATTTGAAGACGCTTGACACAACCACGTCCTTCAACGGCCGGCTCTTCATCACGTACAGCGTACCCACCGACTCGATGTTCTGTAGTGGAGTTTCCAGCTGCGCCACCTGACAGACACAAAGAAGAAAAACCTCACAAAACCTCATCTTTACATCTTTTTTATGAAAGACATCTTTGTCATAAAACTAATGTACCTGCCTTATCTCTAACTTCACTATTTTTTCTTTACATAATGCACTGACAGCCCATTGACATGTAATCATTTGAATTGTTGAAAGTAATGTTAAATCCTAAAACAAAATACAGTTTATTTATTTATTTTAAGTGGCCACACATTTGTTATAATGGTATCAAAATCTGGTCAAGCACACTTAGATCTGCTTTATTAAGATTATTTATGTAAATCAATGTTTTAACAGGGAAGATTATGTCTTTTTAGCCATTAGTTACATAATTTGCATAATTTTGTCCAAACCAGAAATTAAAAAGTTTATTTTTAATGTTTACAATAATGTTTATTTGCTGTGGAAATTCAGCTTAATGAGTTTAAAATATTCCACAGTTGTTTTGTAGCAGTTTTTATCGCCAGTAATAGCTTTAATTTAAAATTTCATTAAAGATCATTTCAAATCTGCACCTTACAAGGATGATTTAGGATGTAAGTGTTTACCTGTTTATCCAGAGTCACGTAGCTCTCCTTGTCCACGTTGTACTCAACATATCCAGAGCAGGATCCTTTGCAGGAGCGGAGCTTCATGTCAATATCGACCTGACAGAGGAGACAAACAACCGGAAATATGATTCCTGAGCGAAATAGCTGATAAACCAGTTTTACATCAGTATTATCCTGTGTGTAAATCTAAACACAGTAGGTGTTCAACTGCTGTTGTCTCAATTCTGAACGACAGAAATTATGCAATCTTGGTCACACTTACTAAATATTAATCATGAATGTTTACATTTTTTTTATTTTTTTTTTAATCTAAGTGAAAAAAAGTGAATCAAACACATTTCCACTGGATTAAAGCAGATAAAATGGCTGAATAGTGCAGACTCAAGACACTGCGCAGCCCACTTGTTCTGCTTGCTCTGAATAAATAGAAGAAGTAGAATATCTGTTGTGGACATGCACAACAAGAAAAATATAGAATCACTTTCACACATGAGATTTATCAAGGATATTATGTTGTGAGTTTGCTTGCTGGTTCAGACTGGAAAAAGCTCTGAAGTCATAACCTTATAATCACATGATCTTTGACAGATAAATATATATGTAGTATGTGTGTGTGTTTTCGTTGCCATCTGCTCTCCGTACCTCCAGCTTCTGCATCTCCACGACTTGGTCTTTGACCCGATCTTTCAGGGCGGACAGGATCCTCATCTGTCTGTCGATCTTCACCTTCAGTTCTTGAATTCTCTGACGAAGACTTTGGGCCAACTCGTAATAGCTGTTGTCATTACCTGATGGGCGGAGACGGGAATATTAGCACGTCTCGTGTGTAGCTTTATTCATATCAGCTTAATACTTCCATTATTTACCTTTGTAATTTTTTAAAAAAAACAAAACTTTATTCTTAGCCCTAAAATGTTCTGTGTTTTCTCTTTTCTGTATTTATTTATTTACTCAAATTACTTAAATGCGTGTAGGTACAACAAAGTTCTGTTTGTTTAGAAGAAAAGTCCCTTATAGCCCTAAAATAGTTCATTAATGTCAAACTGACACTAAGTCCTGGAAAATTTTACAACTGTGACACAGAACAAAAACAACAGTATGATCCTGATAAAGATCTATTTATTATCTTTGATTATTTTTGACTTCTCAACTTTACTAAATATGTATCCCATGACACCTTGTTGGGTTTCCAATTCACAGCTTTTCCTTCACAGTATTCCCTAAAACGTCACCATTTTGAGACTCAAATTTACACGTATGTACATTACATACATACATTAAAACAAGCATTCCTTAGTTACCCCACATGGAAATGTTTGCTGTTCACAGATCATTCTAGATACCTTCAAGCAAATAAAATTTACATAAGTGACCTCTGCCAGATGTCATTTCAGCACCGTCAAAATTCGATGACTCATATATGAAATACATGTTTTCCACACGTGGTTTTGAAATGTGTTTCACATGATGCTCACATATTGCATGTTTTCCATGTTTTTTTGCATGTTGTATTTCACATGTAAACCACATGTGGTTTTCACATGGTATTTCATGTGTAAGTTACATGTATTTCATTAGTAATGAACATGTGGTTTATCTCTCATGTGAAACACGTTATTCACAAATGTGGTTCACACATTTTTTTCACATTTTTCATATGTGGTTCACATGTGAATCACACATACGCCACATGATTTTTTTTATTTACTTAAAAGAGAATAAAAAAAAAGGAAAAGCTTTGGTCATAGTCATTTCCTTGAATCTACTGTTGCATGTAATCCTGTGTTTGTTTCGCTCCACTTTAAATTCATGCTAAATTAAATATAGATAGAAAAACACTGACCAGAACTGACGGTGAGTTTCTCCTTCAGGTAGGTGTAGGTCTGCTTGGACGCTAGGTCGGTGGTGCGATACTTATTCTTGTACTGCTCCAACATGCTGCGGATCTTCTCAACCTTCTTCAGCAGTTCATGGTCGTTTTTATCCATTATACCTTGGATCCTGCAGCCTGAGGGGCATTTAGAGCCCTGTTGGAGGAGACAGATTCACCACTCTTCAATTATTAACCCACCAAGAACTTCTAAAACCTGAGGGTTTTCTATGAGAATTCAAACCTCCAATCAAAGCAATTTCATTTCTCAGCAAACAAAAAAAAAAAAGAAACATATGCTACATCATGCTCATAAGTGTTCAGAGCACATATGTAACATAAAGTCTGAATTAGCTCAATTCTAATGAGTCAGCGTGGAGTATAACCCTGACTATGACCCTAAGTATAACTGAAAGCAAGAGCGGAGGTGTTAGGAGTAATTAAACAGAGATAATGCAAGGTGCAAATGTTAGCATATCAAGCTAGCTCACTTACTACCCACAACATCAAGCAGACATAACACCTGTTTAGTATAAGAAGCATTTTATAGTACATTCGTCTGTAGAATAAAATATTATGTTCATAAGTTCAGTCCAAATGTCCTGCTTTTTAAGAAAAGTTAGCTTCAACCAAAATCATGCAAGCGTTTGTTTGCTAATCTTATTCTTAGACAAACACACAGGAAGAAACTAGCACTGATGGAACAACCAGACATGAAAGTCAGTGGCTTTCACAACTGGGGACATGAGGTTCACCATGTAAATATGGCTGTGTCTTCTAAGCTTTGTCATCTGTAATGTTCAAGTAAAAAACACGACTACCATCATCCCGAGGCATCAAAAAACATGGAATGCTTCCACTTTCTGAAAACTTCTACTTCATCAGTTGACTGTCCACTCTGAGTTGACGAATGTTAGCATGTTTGACCTTTGTCTTGCTTCTCAGAGAACGTAAGCTACTTTAATGGCCTATATTTGAATAAACATGATCAACCACTATCATTTCAGTAAGATTTGGGCAAGATTATAAAGGATAAAAGGCTTACATCTATAAATACTTGATGCACAGCTAAGAGAGTGAAGGGAATCTGGATCTAAAATATTTGTATTAAAACACCTCTTGGACAAGGGCCATGTTTTGAAAAATAGATCTAATTTAACTGTTGGTTTCATTAAGAAGCAGGGGAAAGGGATAAAGAAGAAGAAGAAGCTATGTACCCAATCATCATCTGAACAGAAAGGCCACTCCTTCTGAGTGGCACATTTATCAGCTTTGGTGCCATGTTCCACTGGACGAGCTCCTCTGGGGTCGACTATCTGGACAAAGAAACACAGTTTGACTTTGTTAGTTATGTAGATAGTGTACAAAGGAAACGATACATGAGTTTCTTAAGAGCTTGATTGTAAACTTTACATTTAGTTGAATCTGAATCAGTTTTGTGGGTTAAAGTGTGCATTTCAGAGCTCAGCGCTGGAATTTGACACTACTTACCATAAAATCTTATTACAAAGACTTGAACATATAATCAGAACTGAGCCTTTCAACTGGTTAAAGTCATATTTGTCAGATTGATTCAAATTTGTAGATATATATAGATAGATGATGTTTTGGTCCTGTCCCTTTTTCTTTATACCTTTTTATATCTGGTCAGTAACATCAAGAACTATAACATTTTTTAGATTAGATGAAACCTAGCTTTCCTTACTTTTTAATTTATCCTTAAATAGTCATTGATTCTAATTTGTTGTAATCTTATTATCCATTTGTAAATTACTCTGTTATTGCTGACTTTTTATGTTAGATTTTTTTAGGTCTTTTAAAGTTATGTTAAAGCTTACATAAATTAGCATAATATGAACATTAAGTCTATGGGAGATGTTCAGAAATACGTGGCATCTAAGACTGAGTATACATTTTCAATAACAGACTGACCTGTGTTAAAGCCACAGCAAGCGTACAGGCGAGTAAAGCGAGGCGCAGCATCTTTCTTCCTGTTGCTCCTGCTCTGTGTGAAGACTTGTCTCTGAATGCCTGGTGGATGCTGCTGGTGGATCTTTTGAAGTGTCCTGCTTGAGTCTGATGAAACTGTGACTCACTGGGAAACGTCGGGTCGGATCAGAGTTGAGCAACAGCTCCTGTTGACACTGATCGATGTGATGGCTGTTTGTTGTACTGGGATAAAGTACACACTGTCAACTCAAACATGCTGCTGTGTCAGTTTAGTTGCTGCAAGATTTACTGGCATTTGATTGTTTTCTGGAAGCAAATAGTGACAAATCTCTCTAAGAAGAAGAATTAGTACTAACAAAACTATGACAAATAAATCACTATGTTTCATGTTGAATTTACATTTCAGAATTAGGAAAATTGGATAAAATCCTAAAGTACTTATTATTAATTGTAAATTAATCATTTGTTAAATAACCTCCACAACTAAGTTGTTGGAATAATTATAGAGACATGACAGGCTAGGCTCTTTCTGAACATTTATTATTTTTTCTTAAGTTTTGGTAGTTTGTTTTAAGAATAATTTTCAGACAGTTTAAAGCACAAAACCTAATTTACCTATTCCTGACTAGACCTCTGTACAGGAGGCAGCATGAGAAACAGAAGATGTTTGCAGACATCAGGAAGCGGCAATGCTAACATGTAGCATAACAACATGACAGGGACAAACTCAGCTAAAGGACTCTACCAAGCATCGGTACCCAAACCAGGAACAGTTCCAACCCCAAGCAATTATTTGTAAATGTAAGAATAACATGAGAACATATCTGTCCACTTTCGAACTTTTGCTAATTTCTCTACCTCAAGCAAGCCACGCAAACAAGTCGTCACATGACAGCAGAAACTCTACTGGTTTTGTGGTGAAATGTTGGATTCCAGCTTTAAAAATTCTCTGCTGGGTTCTGCTGACTAACTTTGAAATGAATCATGAAGACTTCACTTCTTTTTGGGTGCTCATGGGGTGTGTCCCAAATCGCGCACTTCTATACTTCGGACACTACATTTAAGTGCTTAGTGCGCTGACACAGAAATTTCA
>JBAFTC010000006.1:2613356-2626041 GCA_037177435.1 Melanotaenia nigrans | reverse complement strand
TCGAGATGGTGTGATAAATTATCCTTTTATCATGAGAAAACAGTCAATTTTACTTTGAGATAACAAGAGCATTGTCTCAAGTTAATGAAGTTAAGAAAACAATATGCAAGCAGACCTGCTCTCAGCTTCCATAGTTGTTAAACTGTCTAATAACTGGACTGTTTTTCTTATTTAGTTCTTCCACCCAGGAAGCTAACAGAAAATAAATATTAAATTAAAATTAAAGCTAGATGTTGGTTTAAACTAAGAATCCAGAGTATTTTCTGCATCTCCTTTAACAGGATTTATTGGTAAATCTGTGTATTTCCCAAAGATGAAGCTGTCTCTGAAATCATTATTTACCAACTGATTTTTAAGATATTTATTCGCCGCTGTCAATCTCACAAAACCTCACAACGAACAGCAGAGTGTGTTTCCTTTTAAGGACAACATTGATTAAAAGAAAGCAACCAACATATCCAGCTGATGTTTGTGAGACACTGAAAGAAGAAAACATTTCCAAGATGTCAAGGTCGACTCATTCCTGAGATTTCACTTTGAAAAACAACATATTTTCTCCACCGAGACTCGTTTAAAGTGCATATCAAACTACATCAGGTGATTTATTTTGTGGTTTTTAAGACTATTCATCAAGTCCTCCATGCATCTTCTGGCAGTGTTTACATCTAATCAGGGCCGTGTGTCTTACTGCTGCAGCTATTTACAGCCCCTTTGATTAATATTTTCTCCTTATCTTTCTGAGACTGTGTCCCCAGAACAAGAAGATAAACCCCGGATAGACCTGTGCTTTGATCACAAACCAACCGTAGACCCCCGAGAGCCGAACAGCAAACAGAGCGCAGATTTTGGAAAGTAAAGGAGAAACACATCAAACTTATCAAAGCAGCTCAAAGACAGACATCCAGCTCTGCAACGACACGTCATGCTGAGTTAAAGCTGCTTTCACGAAGGTCCAAACAAAGAGGCTGAAAACGGGAAAACTTTGGTCATCCTGTTATGAAGCAAAACATTGATGTTTTTCCCGGTTAGAGCGTATATCTGATGAACTGTTAATTGTCTAATCACTGATGTTCCCTCTGAGCAGATAAGCTGTGTCTTTGTCTGCAGAGCTGTGTGGAAGCCGAGTGTATGAGTGTGTGTGTTATAACAAATTATTAATGCTCTCTTACCCACCACAGCATAGCACTGACTGACAAGTTCCACACGGAGCTGAGCCGGAGGGAACGTTTGTGAGGCCTCAAATCTGACAGACTCACAGCAGCAGAAAAGCACTCGCTAGAGGAAAGCCTCGGGACCCCACTGCAAAGCGAGCGAGGTGGAAAGCTCGTGGCTCTGGCTACTGAAGTCATACCAGCAGCAGCTGGAGAACCTGGACAAAGAATTGGTGGGAGTGCTGATTTGTTATCTTCAAGACTGGCTCAAACCCTTTATACCCCATATTTTAAGAAATGAATGTCAAGCTCTTAAAGAATTGCTCATCTGTGTACAGATTAGATCACAGACTGACCCAACTTTTGTCCTCAAGACAATTCAAAATGAGGTTCAGTAGGGTGTGTGGCCTCCGGTTGCCTGTATACAACGTCTGGGCTTCAGATGAGACCATGGAAGTTCTCCTGAGGGATCTCCTCCCAGACCTCTATCAAGCCATCAGTAGACCCCTGGACAGTCTGTGGAGTGATGTGGTGGCCGTGGATGGAACCAGGCAAGGTGTCCCAGAGGTGTCCAGATTGGATTCAGGTCTGGTGAACGGGCAAGCCAATCCATGGCATCCAGGGCTGGACTGGACAAAAAGTCAGGCCGGGAATCATACACCGAGGTGGCCTAATTCATACATTGCTCACATGTGCTCACATGTGCGAGCATATATGTGCAGCATATGAATCACCAAAGCTTATTATTCTGTGTAGACCAACATTTACACACTACCATCAGCCACCAGTCCACGGCTTTTCTCTCTCCTACTCTCATCTAAAGACTCAATACAACAGTCCCAACAGGACTTAATCTGAAACAACATGATTGTGTCTTTGAATCAGCAAATAACTGAGATGCCAGTTTACCGTAAACATCTTACATCAATATTCTCTGTAAACAGTAAAAACAAGAAGTGGTCATCAGCAGCTTCACCTGATGTGATTCAGCTTACATTACAAATTTAAAAAGGTAACTCATCCTAGACAGATAAGAGACTGTCCAACCTCAAGAAGGGTTCCCAAACTTTTTCATCCCGCAGCCCATGTGTGGAGGTATGTTTGGTCCAGCAAGACCCACCAAATATTTCATGCTGTAAAATAAGCCAACGAGCATAAAACCCTGCAATCATGTCATTTACAACCAGATAAACACACTGGTGAAGTCACAAAGTTTCCTCATCAGCTTTTAAGATTTATTCATTGGCCCAGTTTACAGCTGTTTCTGAGCTGGACAAGAACAGATGTGGACAGATGTGGACAGTAGCCTACTGTATGTGTGCAGAATAATTTTGCTGAGCAGCCTCAGTATTAAAATATTCACCTGTCAGTTTAACACAGCACATTAAATTAACTAATATTTTACCTATAGTAGAAAATCCCATATATGACCCCCTGTATATCCAAGGTTGGAATAACCAGTAGCTTTTATGTTTGGGCTGATGGGAGATATAACAGCAACAAACCACGGCAACATTAACAACAGAATAAAGTTTTAAAGTAGTACAAAAAAATGATTACAGCAGTAGTACCAGGATGACAGCCACATAAATACTAAATTTTCCGACACTTGCCACCTCCTCCTAGGGAGGAGGTGGACTAGGGGTCCTGCTGCTGGGTTGTTGCCCTTCTACAGGCCCCTCCGCATCTCCTGGTAACTCCTCCGTGCTCTCCATACTGTCATGAGAGGCACAACAAACCTTCTTGCTATAGTCCGAAGCAGTTAAGTACTAACACCAACAGTTGGGACACCAATTGGAATTGGTAGCACCACCGTTTAAAGCTTGTTTCACTTTCCACTGCAGAACAGCTTTAAAGTAAGTCTAGACAACTTTCTGACCTTCAAACTTTGTGCTTTTGGCTTGTTTTGATGCTACACTGAAATTCAGTATGTAAATTCCTGGAGCTGTCGTAGCCCAGCAGGCAGTCAGGCTGAAAAACCACACTGGACAACTTTTATTCTCCAGCCAGGAACATCACATTCAAGCTGCATTTTGCTTTACGCCGCCGCATCACATGCTAACACTGCCCGTTTGGACAGATTCAGCAAAGAAACACAAAAGGACATTATCAGAAGAAGAGCGCCTGCAGTCCAGACCTGTCTCCATCTCAAAACATTTCATGCATTATGAAACAGAATTTATGTTAAAGGAGCTTCCGCAGGTTCAATACAAGCAAACACACACAGCCTCATACTTGTAAACAATGTAAAATATCAACATGTTTGTGAAACGCAGCCTTTAATTCTATGAATAAATCATTAATGCATCGATGTCAGACTCCGGGAACAATGTCTGATATTGTTTTGATGAATAAATCAGTCACAACAGGTGTCCTTACAACTTTCACAATACATTTCATGGTTTCTCTCAGAGAGGAGAGATGTAAAGGTCCCGGCAGTAATCAGGCTTCACCCCGGGAGAGTTGGTTCAGGCTGATAAGCAGCAGCCATGTTTTCTGTTTGGCATGACCTCACGCCGAGCTGCACAACCAGGTGTTTCTTTTACAGAGAGTGGCCTCAACCCATAATTCCTCTCTTTGTGGTTTCATGCTTTGACACGTTTTTCTTTCTGAGCGTTCTGTTTCCAACAACTTGTTGTGTTGCCAGTTTTTCTGCTTCCCCAGGTTGTTTTTCCAGGGGTTGACTCTACTTTTGGACTTAACTGTGGGTCAGTCATCCAACAGATGCCGGTGTAGTAATTGTTTGCTTTCCGCCACATTGCCGTCACCGTTCAATGAGCATTGCCAAACTGAGGCCAATTATGTTGTTTGCTTTTTGTGTGTCCTTCTCTGTCTGTCTGAGAAGCAATTAGGGTTTTTGGAAAGGGCATGTTATAGAAAATGTTGGACATTTTTGCAGAGAGACAGCAGATTCATAAATATTCAGACAATAAAATTGTTTTTTTTTTTCACCACATAGCTTTAATTTCTTTTCAGTTAACTGTTTTTCACAAAAAGAACAACACAAAAAAACCCCAAAACATTTAAAACATAAAGAAAAAGTTAAAAAGTTAATGGTTTGGAGGATATTTTAATGGCCCACCATTTGAGATACCAACTGAGCATAATTTAACCCCTTAAAACCAGTGAGAGTGCTAGTACTTCTAAAAAAATGCTATCATTCCCAATGTCATGCACACTAGCAGTAGGGATAATGCCACCACAGCCTACCTGAATATTGTTGCTGACCATGTCCATCCCTTTATGGCCACAGTGTTGCATCTTGTGATGGCTGCTTCCAGCAGAATAATGCACCATGTCACAAAGTTCAGTTCATCTCCAACGGCTTTCTTGAACATGAAAACCACTAATTTCTGTGTCTTTAAGCCTTTAGAGTCTGACCAAAGAAATGAAAAATTTCTATCTACTTATCTTACTTACTTATCTCTATTTAAGTCTATACTTGGACCTTAAACCATGACCAGGCTCCACTGTATATCAAAGATCTCATCATTCCATATGTTCTCAACAGAGCACTTCACTCTCAGACTGCAGGTCTATTTATGGTTCCCAGAGTCTCTAAATGTACAATGGGAGGCTTTCAGGCTCCTCTCTAATTAAACCAGATCCCAGTTTCAGGAGGCAGAAAACCTCTCCCTTTAAGATCAGGCTTAAAACCTTCCTTTTTGGTAAATCTTATAGTTCTGGGTGGTTAGCCTTCCCTTAGTTACGCTGCCACAGGCTTAGACTGCTGTGGGACATCCCATGACACGATGCCCTAAGATCTTCCCTTTCTATTCTCTGCCCTATGTTTTCCAAGAATAAGCGTATGACAGTATTGGCATCAATTAATGCATTCTCCTCTCTCAGCAGGTCTTCCTGGCTAAAAGGTACATTACCTGTTGGTCTCTAATTCCTGTTCTCTTCACCCCAACCGGTCGAGGCAGATGGCCGCCCTGTCATCCAACCTTCTTCCTGTCACCCAACCCTCATGCATGCTCAGGATGGGGGATTGAATCAAAGATTCATTGCAGTTTGTTTTCTTTGGCTAGGCTATTATCTGTTTTTTATGATTTGACTTATATGAAGACAGTTATTATAAACTAGACTAATGTCTTTTTTAAATTTGATTGCAGTGCGTTGGCTTGAATTCATTGTCTGTTAACCAAATGAAGCTCAATTGAGGTGAATTAACAAAATGTAGAAAACAAAATTTGTAAAAATTATTTGCATGTGCTCTGCATGATATGCCAGAATTACTGCAGTGCATAGGTTATCCGCAAGTATCAGCTGGGATCACCGACTCTGGACCTTTTGAGCCAGTTTCCTGCAGGTTTTCACGACGTCATTGCTGCAACACACTTGGTTCAAATGAAGGAGTACTCCAACAGCTTATTGTCAAGGTCTACATCAGCCTCTTAATCAGCCAGGTGTGCTGCAGCATGGACACATTAAAAACCTGCAGGACACAGACTCAAGAGGTGTGGAGGTGGTGATCCCTGTTTTAAAGCATAAAGTCATGCAGCAGCTCTCAGAAACTGTATAGTTCAATTATGATACAAATAGAGTTAAAGGGTTAAAAGGTTTTGCTCTTCATCAGTTATTTACAGCTGGGAAAAGTCACGGTAGCCCCTTCACAAACCTTTTCAAGCTAGGTCTCTTAATGGTCTTCCATTCTTGTAAAGGTCCTTCACATTTCTTCTATAGTATTTCATCTATTTATTTATATCCAGGAATAATAGGAGAGCTTACAGTTTGTGCCCTTTGCATAGTCGTTTTGTGTCCGTACTTCTCCTGGTTAATGTTCTATTCAGTGATGATGCGCTATTATTCCTGCAGAACTAAAATACCTACCTGTACAAATAAAGCCACCTTTGCCTTTGATGGTTGACCAGTGAGATGTGAAAGGGCTGAGATGGAGTTGGAGTCAAAGTTAACCCACCTTTGATACACCCTGAGTCAGCATGGGAAGTAGTACTAGTCATGCCACGTCATACACTACATACCAACTTTACCAAGTTGACGTCATGCCTCTTATGCAACTAGAAGGGCACATTGCCAAAGGATAAAGCTTCTATCGATGTACATAACCCTAAACATAGTGCTGGATGTAGAGAAGGAAAGGTTTATCCCTAAAGTCAGATTTAGTTGTTGAGAGAGATTTCTTGCATCTACAGATATCTTAATCTCCTCTTGTCTGCAGTGATTGCTCATAAGCTGCAGACAGTCATTCTCTCCCTGTCAAAATACATTAGTTCTGGTCAACCCACGTGGTCCCATCGTTCCACAGATAAAAGATTTCATGAGACAATTATTTTGCTACAGCTCAATGGCCAGCTTTAGAATTTGCCTCCATTTCTTTCCTAACCTTTCAGTAAATGATGTATTTATGGAAAATGAGATTTTATTATCATCTTGTACACCTCAAAACCAACCAGTCCAGCTCTGCAGCTTTTAATACACCCCCCCCGCCAGCCTCAGTCATTCAGTATGAAACTGGAATCCAGTGTTTGGTCATAGGGGTCAACAACAGTATGCCCTGATATCAACTATTATCACATCCGCTCTGACAGATGTGTATGGACTGAAATAAGCTTTTTCTTTCTATCTCATCTGTGTGGAGCCTTCCATCAGTCCTCATCTACTCACCCACTCCATGTCGGTCACTGTCTTAGTTTTCCACCTCCTCTGGACTCCCTACAGTTTTAAATCAATAGCTCATCTGCTATGTCTGAATTTTCTTCTCACCTGTTGTCTTCATGTCTGTGATAGTTAAATCTTCCTCTCAGAACAGTCGATAATTACGCTGACATGATATAAATGTCTTTAAAGTGGGCTCTCCACAGTTCATGCAGTTAATTGTATAATTTCAGTAAATAATAAATAAAATAAAATAATAGATCTTTATATTTGGTCATTTTTGCCATGCAAACGACTGAAAGTAATTTTCTCAGAGTTATGTAATATTGAGACAAATAATGCATCAAACCAAAAGTAAGGCTCAATTCGTTTTAAAACAAGAACCCCCAACACTTTAAATCCACCATTAAACCTTTATTTGGCAGCATAGTAAGAAAGAATATGAAAGAAGGTCATTCGAGAAGTTAAACATGCCTTGGTTGTAAATCCTTTACCTTGTGGATCAATATTAAATAAAAAAAATCTATTCTCACATGAACAATGTGAAGGAAACTAAAGGGACTGAACAGCTGTGTAGCCATAATAAACCACTAATGAGTGAGGCTAACCAGAGAAAAAGGCTTCAAGTTGCTAGGAAGCATAAAGATTGGACTCTGGAGCAGTGGAAGAAGGTCATGTGGTCTGATGAGTCCAGATTGATCCTGTCCCAGAGTGATAGGAGCATCAGGGTAAGAAGAGATGAGGATGAAGTGATGCAGACATCATGCCTAGTGCTACTGTACAAGCCTGTGGGGGCAGTCTATGATCTGGGGTTGCTTCAGTTGGTCAGGTTTGGATCTAGGTTCAGGTCTGGGTTCAGCAACATTATGTGTCCAAAGAATGAAGTCAGCTGATATCTGAATATACTGAATGAGCAGGTTATTCCATCTTCCCTGACGGCTTGGTCATATTCCAAACTGACAACACCCAGATTCATGAGAATCAGATTGTGAAAGAGTGGTTCAGGGAACAGGAGACATCATTTTCACACATGGATTGGCACCACAGAAACCAGACCAGAACCCCACTGAGAATCTTTGAGATGTGTCGGAGAAGGCTTAGAGCAGTGGTTGGACAGAAATAAATCTTGTGGCGCTGCAGAAGCTTATCAAAACAACACCACAGAGAATGCTGCCTTAATCAACGGTACAAGCGGTTAGACGAAATCTGTCTGACAATTTCTGTGATTTTTTTTTTTTTTTTTTTTTGCCAGGCAGTGTATGCCGTTCCAAAATGCCACCGGGTGGCAGCAATTTGTAAAAAGTTCAACCATGCTGTTTTATTATCTTTAAATACAGCTGACAGTTTTCGAGACAACCACGATCAAATTCACTTTTCAAGAAAGTTTTTTATGCCGTTTTGGAGGCTGTGCTTTGCCTTGCACATTAAACTCATGGTAACTGAGGAGTCGTTTACCAGCGGGATCAATTTCACTCATTAATGAGTGAAATAGCACATGAAGCCTTCAATCATTGCCTGGATTGTGTCAGCTACCCAGACAATTTCACGATCATCGTCCAGATGCGTTCATCGTAGGATCATCCATGGTCCTGACTGACTTTGTCAACAGGTCTGGACATTCTGTCACCTAGGTGTGCTTGTTAGTGACATTGCAGACTCGCAATCAGCTCTCCCATCAACACTGCGTTTTTACAATTATAGTGCACACAGGTAAAAACGAGCTTAAAATCTAACAAAGACTCTTAGAAAAGTTTTCACTCACCTCTTTGTCAACATCAAACACTTATATAAACTATGGATCATCTCTGGTCCACTGCCCTGCCCTCCTTTTTGTTAAATAAAGCTCAGCCCACTGTGACAGCAAGGTTTTGGGAACTAATGAGGGGAAATCTCACATTTTAAAAACATACTCAGTTCATGGGTACTTAGGGTCGGTGTGAAAGTCAACGCTGCCATTTTGCTGCTCTGTTTTGCTCTTTTTCTTGTGTATGTATTAGTACTAATATGCTCAGGATGGGGGAATTAAATCAAAGTCAAGATTTGGTGCAATCTGCTGGGTTCCTTAGCTATATTTTTTAAATGAATTGGTTTACATGCATACTAATTAGATGACAATGAATTGACTTTAAATTGATGTGTCTTTAAAGGGCCCTGAGGTGATGTTGTGGTTTGGTGCAGTACAAACAAAGCTGAATTAATACTCTTTGGTATATCAGCTGGAGTTGTTCTGTGACTCATTTTCTCTAAGACAAAAACAAGCCTCTGACTGCAATGTTTATCCTGCTTTATTTCCTTTTTTCTCCTCCACTTGATTGATGGCTCCCATCTGTGGCAGAGATCAACATTCATATGTGCATAACAGGAGAACTTCAGGAGATTTTCAACAGATTTCTGGCCTCTCGCAGTTTTAAATATTAGAGGAAAGGTGTGAAATGGAGTCACACAGCATGTGATCCAGTCTTTATTAGAAGGAGTGATGAGTCAGAATGCTCTCCCTGCTAGTAAATAAAAAAATAAAAGACAGAAAATCTGTTGGATTAGCTTTTCCTTTCAGCTCCACTTCTATTATGACTATCTTTCTAAAATCTGAGCAAGCACACACGAGCACGTTCTCATTTAAATAAAGTGGTTGGCATCTCTTCATTTTCAACTAACTTTAAATGTAAAACGATGTAGATTTACATTTCCTAAATGTTTTATCACTTTCATCTGAAGGACATGTGTATGAACGTTAAGAGATAATACTCAAAGGGGAAATTTAATTAGATCAGAACTCAATCACACTTGATGATAAGCAGCATTGGGAGAAAACTAAGGGAATTTATTGATGACATCAATGAGAAAGTAATAGTTGTCACAAGAAACACTATTAGCACTTTGCTAGGAAAAAACTATTGACCTTGGTTCTTCACTAATGCCCTTTATTACATTTCATTTCACCATAAACTGTGAGCTAAAACCATAATTTGGCTACGTGGCGGCTAGAGTCCTGGCTCAGATTCTAGTTTGGGTATTCCTCTGTTGAGTTTACATGATCTCCCTGTGCATGCATGCATGGGTTCTGTCTGGGTTCCCTGGCTTCCTCCAACAGTCTAAAGACAATGTGTAAACAAAATGTATATCAGGTTAACTGGTGACTCTAAATTGACTCTAGGTGTGAGCATGACTGGTTGTTTGTCTCTTCTGTCTTTGTTATGGACTGATCCACAGAGTTAACTCTAGAGATGGGCGATGTCAAATTTTTCTGTCGATACGATACCATTAGTCTATGGTACTGATATCAATACTTCATGGCCGTTAAAGGAAAATCCCTGTGCATTAATATCTTTCTTCCAGCATTAGGACATCTGACTGGTTACCAGGATCATGAAAAGGAATATGTTACTTGGCTTCACATGCAATTCTACAGCCTAAAAACTCTTTGTGAAAACAAAATGGCATGTTTTGTGTCAGCAGAGGTGTCTTGATACTCAGAAAAGTATCAAATCCGATATTTAGACTGGCAGATATTGAAGTATCAACTCCAGAGTATCAATCCACCCATCCCAAGTTCACTCCACGGCTCATCCAATGGCATGTGGGACTGCATGCCTACTAGAGGGTATAGAAAAAAGATGGATAGATGGTCTTGCCTCATATGTCTCACTTGGTCCATGGCTGATGTTTCCTGTGGTCATGCTTCTTGCAGTCCCTCCAGTTTATCATTCCCTTGAAAATTACATGTGAGGTTCACTCTGACAAACTACTTACTCAGGGTGGGTCTAAAGAACATTTATCTTCTTTCTCCGGTCTGTTTATATCACTGATAACAATCTCAGACAGGTTTGACAATTAGTTCCCCAAGTGACCTACTTTAAATAGAAACTACTGAAGGAAGTTTATCCAAGTCACACTTTCCATGCAGCCTGGGAAAAACATTGGATATTTCAGGAAACCTTAAGTGATATCATTATACTGTTAAAATAATTGTTTATGATTCAGAGAGCAAACAGGTTTGTTCTAGTAAAGGCAGATCAAGGAAAGTCTCTGTCAGGCAAATGCATCGTATTAACGGAGCAGCTGTAGGCTATATAAAGCTGCCGCTGATCCTCTCCATTAGGGCACTCCAGAGGCTGCAGTGGTGCATAAAACTGTGTCTGGGCAACCCTTAACAAATGCTCGCAAAGAGTAACGTTTGTAGTGGAAGAACAAACAGTTTTATTCACTGATGAACGCCGTGCTGCACTTTATGGTCCAGATGGATGGAGGTCCGGATGGTTTTGTGGATGGCCACCATGTCCCATGTCACCACATCAGCAAGGTGGTGGTGGAGTGATGCTTTGGACTGGAATAATGTGGAGTGAGATTGTACGACCCTTTAGGGTGGGCTCTCATAAATCTGCTCAGTTTCTAACAAACCATTTCCTGTCATGGTATTAAAAGAAGAAGCATTTTTTCTGCACTAAAGACAACACTCCATCTCATGCTGCAGAAATACCAGCTGAACCTTTGGCTACTATGGCTATAAAGAGAGAAAAACACACGGTGAGGTCACCATTATCTCCTGACCTCGACGCTACTAAGAACCTGTGGAGCATCCTTAAATGGAAGCTGTATGAGAGGGGGTGGTAGACCTTCAAACACCAATTTTGATAGGAAATTCTGATCGTCTCCATAAAATCCAGGCAGATCCGTGGACTTCCAGATTCAATGATGAGTTGCTAAGGTGATATCAACGAAGGAAATGAGTCTGGAAACATGTTTGATTTCTTATTAGAAAAAAGATCTTCTATGTGATGCAAAACAGACATTTTCAGTTTTTAAAAACCTATTAAATGTTTTGAAACTCATGCAAAAAAAGCTGAAACACTGGATTTTGAATGGCAGGAAAAATGGCTACTGTCACGGTTCTGGACTTTATGTTTATGTTTTTGGGTTTCTGGTTATGTTTAGTTAGTTTTCCCTTGGACCCATGGATGCCTGTTTCCTCTGGTTTCTGTTTTGGAAATAAACCCTTTTTACCTGCACCAATTCTGCCTCCTGCCTGCAATTGGGCCGTCACCTCCTCCGACGCCCGCCATTCATGACAGGCTACTTTCATCATTGGTATGGTTCCTCAACAAAATCTAGATTATTATGTAGCCTAAATGCAGTTTACTATCATTAGTATTGTTTATATTAGGATAAATTAACAAAACATATGCAAAATTTGGTGATAATTTTAGCTAAAATACTAAATATCTGATGGTTTCAGTATAAATACTTAATTTTCTCAGAATAACATACTTTTATTTTTGTTAATCCAATTAAAGTAACACAGCATAGCCTTCTGAGTTTAAAACTCTGTGGTTCTGACTTTTACTGACTGTAGGAAGCTCAGAGAAGAGACAGGATGCAAGATGGATTGATGGATGGCACTTCAGCCAGCCTGAGCAGTAGGGCTTTAAAACTGAAAATTATTATTCTTTTGTAATGTAAAATGTCACTTGCTTTACATATTAATAACAAAAACAGATTATTAGGTTAACCCTAAATTTTCACATTTTAAGACTAGGAGAACAAACACTGTGAAGGAAAGGTTAGTCTCCTTCTCCCTTAGATATTCAAGGATCACCTAGTGAATCTCTGAAATCCTTGTTTTGTACCTTTTTTTTCTTTAAACAAATAAAAACATTAAAATGGGATTTATTGGTTGGGATACCGTGAAGAGAGACTTTAATCCAGTAGGGAACATTTATGATTATTTTTTCACACCTTTGTGACACACAATTGGTGCCAACGTTGCCCATTGTTTCCCTGCACCTCTTAATTTAACTCCCATCTATGTACATTATTGTTTCTCCCGGAGGATCTTTTTCTATTACTTTTTTTAACCTCTTTTATGCCAAACAGGGGGAAATTCTCCATTCTAGTCATTTAAGGTATAGTAAATTAGC